>AWWV01011036.1:0-43716 GCA_001974805.1 Corchorus capsularis
ATTACGGACCAGACTTTAATGGATACCTAAACCTTGCTTACACAATATGGTCCCGTGTAAGTACTTTATCAAGAGACAAGAGATAATGGCGAAACGATAATAATTTGATTTGCTTGATGGAAAATTGAGTAGCAGCTAATAATGTTTCGGTATCATTTCTTCAACGTTTGCATTTATTTTACTTCTTAAATACTTAAAAAAAATGATTAAATTAATAGAAGTACGTAGTTGGAAAATTTTAACATGGAGGGGTCAGGACGTGTCATCTTCATCTTGCCAAATTCATGCACCTAAACAAGGCACCAACCAATCCATTATAGCAAATGCCAAAACCAAATAAGGAAATAGAGAGAAAAAATAGAAACAATTCTGTCCGCTTCCTAAGTGAAAAACAATGCTGGATTCATATATATGTTGTATTTTGTGATTAGAAAATGTCCAATTGATATGAGTATGACGCCAACAAACAGTAATTAAAATTTGAAAAATTATCTCATTCTTTGACAATGAAGTTTAACAAAATATACAAACAAAAATTATCTCATTTTTAAAAAAAAATTGATATACATTCCAGGTTGGAACTTGGCACTTTGGCAGAAATCTGTACCTATATCTATTTCGAAAGCGAGAATGAAATATGGGTTCATGATCTAGCTATGAAGTATTGATTAGGACCAATAATAATAATAATAATAATAATAAGCTAAAAACTTACCTAAAAAAAATAGTAATAAGCTAAGAACTGAAAAATGAAAAAAAAAAAAATTTGTTAATGCAGAATAATGCCTACTTAACTGTTGAAGAGGCAGTCAAAACTCAACACGATATTATAAAGTATATTTTTAATATAATACTACAATTAATCAATCCCATCAATCGATCGATTATCTTGCATAATCACTCAATCATATTAGTTTAATAACTATATAATATTTTACTACCTATAAGATTTTTTTTTTTAAAGAAGGGAATATTCTTTTTTTTAATCATTCATGCGTTTTATACATGTCACATAAACTTTATCATTGATAATTCATATGTGTATATATATTGTATAAGTTACTTGTACTTTTCCTCGAAAAGTTATTTATACTTAATTTTAAAACTTTAAACGGTATCTTACTATATAATTACAATATTAATGACTTGTTGAGTTGTAGTACTCAAAATAAGAAAAAAAAAATTGCTGGTGTAATCTGTCATGTATAAAATATCCAAAATAAGGTGTTGGATCATGAATGCTCTCGTTTTCTCCAGTCTCAACCCAAGTAAAGGACAGCGCATTTTGATTATTTTTTGTAATTATTCTCAAAATTAACAATCTCAAATAGACTAGAGATGACCACCGATAACAACTTGTCCTCCCAACTCCCGAAATAAAGGCTCAAGGTTGAAGCCTTTGATGAAGGGGGCATAATTTTATTTAAAATTTAAATATTTATTCATATAGTATAGTAATAATAATTAATGCAAGTCGAGAACCAATACTCTTTCTTGAATAATAATGCAAAAAGAGTATTGGTTCTTGACTTGCTTGAAAGTTAAATTCCACAGCAACACCGCAGAATTCTCACACTCACAGTACTCTTGAATCAATGTCACCTATAAGCATGCATATATTCCTCCTCTCGTTGCATTTTCATTTTACCATATTTATTAATATGATGTTAGGGAACTTTTTTTTAAACCCTTAGTATCTGTAGTTTTATATTAAGAGTTGACTAATTCGGAGTCAAGTCACGTCGGATCTTAGTGAAGAAAATTTCTCTCAGTAATTACATATTAGGATTTATAATATTCGAACTTGATACTTATACATTGAGTTCCTAATTCGTTCAGCTCAACAAGTGTTTCGATGTTGAGAATTGAGATTAATACGACAATAAAATATATATATATACGTGTGTGTGTATATATACACCAGTTGACTACAATTTACATGAAGAAGATTAGTTAAAAAAATTCAATTCAATTACTTAGCACTTGGCACCCATTCGAAAGATACAATTTGAAAGGTTATGTATTGGGGTATTATTTATTATTAGCTACAAACAAATAAAAATAGGTACACGATAAAAACACTGAGAATTTAACCCGAGAAGCTGATCAACACCATTCAAATAAAGTTGTACATAATATGATGATCATCAATCAAGTGTTCGAAGCTTTAGTCAACGACTTGAACGTCACTGATGCTGCGAACATGAAGACCGTAGCGTCAACCTCAAACGTATCATAACGAAGGAAAAGCTCCACTAACAGTACTCTACACAAGAGGACCACCAGATTTTTCCCAGGACACGTCTTGTTCTCCGCCGCGACATCCTCCGTCTCACGCCCATTTGACCAATAAACATACTTCAAAAGCTTCTCCCCTTCCCCGACGAATCTATCCGCCACGAACTCCTCGGGATTCTCAAAAACCTTGGGATCTTTCGTCGCAAAAGGTTGATACCCAAAGAGCATCTCACCTTTCTTGATCTCAAATGCAGCATCGTGGCTTTGGACTACCAAATCAGTCTTGGCTTTGCCGTACTGGAATGGAACAGGAGGATCAATCCTTAGAAATTCATAAGCAACGGATTTGGTCAAAACCATTTTTTCCAACGCAGAAAACGTCACCCCACCTTCAGCTTTAACGACGCTCCTGATTTCTTCTGCTAACTTCTTATGCAACTTTTCTCCTGCTAATGCAACCCATTTGATGAGTCCGGGGAACAGAACTTTCATGCCACCGTAAGCATTGAAACCGGCAAGGAAAACAAGGTTATGGCAAGCTTCATCTCTATCGATCCCTAACTTTTCAGCTTCATCCAAGATCGAGCCTCCGAAATCATAAAAAGCATCGTAAAGTTTTTGGTAATCAGATTTAACTAAAAAAAATGGGAAAGCAAATGTACGTAACATAACATCTTCGAGAAAACCTAGGCCACTTGGCAACACCCCAAGTGATCCGATCGGTGCAAGCTGAAACAGTAACCATTTGTCAACAAGTTTTGGTCCTTTGGACCCCAACTTGGTTTCAGTAGGATCTTTATTGTCGCACAAAAGGCGAAAAACGTAGTTAAAAGACATGGCGTCGCTTAGGGTGTTAAAAGATGCCTTTTTCTTGGTAGATATTTCAGATTCAAGGTCATTGAAAAGTTGAGATAAGCATGTTTGAAAAAGTGGGATGAACTTGTTATGACGGGTTGCGAGAGTGGTCATAAACAAGTATTTAAGAGAGGAGTGTTTTTGTTCGGAAGGGTCGAGATAAGCACAGACACGGAGGCCGCCGGTGTAGTCCAAGGAAGGCAAATAAGTGCCGTCAAGAACATCACGTTTTTCGACTTTTGAAGTGTCGAAAAGGACAGCGAAAGAGACGGAATCAAGGAGACAAATGACACGGGGCGAAGAGGAAATGAAAGGGCCAGGAGGCATGTTGGTTTTGAAGACAGTGGATTTGTATTTTTGGATTCGGTTTGAAAAGAAGTCGTCCCTTCCTTCACTGTAGAAATATGCTAAACGATCACGAATGGGACCGAAGAAACGATGGCCCCAGTCACCGGGAACTGGTTTCAGTGGAAGCTCCGGCGCCGGGAGAGAAGGCGAAGAAGAAGAAGAGGACGACGACGACATTTTGTTTTTGGAATTTCGAGTTAATTAATTTCGTAAATGGTTTGGAGAAGTATATAATATTTATACAGAGAGAGAGTAGACATAATACTAGTTAAATAAATTAAGCAAGATGGCCACGTTTAAGTTAAGGTATGCTATATGTTTAGTAACTTTCAAAGCTGAAAGTTCAAAAAGTTAAAACTGTACATTTTTGAAGGGTACTCTTTGGACCATTTATATTATTATTACTTGCGTGAATCAGTAGGATTAATGTTTGGAGGCTTTTTTTTTTTTGTTTCTTTTATTTATCGATGAACAATTCAAACCCAAATCAGGAATTGTGTGTTTCAGATGGTATGTGATGAGATAATGATCTGATTATTATAGCTGTAATTAAATTGCAACAAATATTTGGGAGATAATATTTGTCAACTGCAAGTTGCTATTGATCTTGTCAGAATTAAGAACATATCCAAGCTTACATGCATTATGATTTATGCATATGGGTCCTATTAACTCTTCAGAGTCAATCATAATGCCATTGCCAATCTCATCAGTGAAATGATTAATTATTTAATTTAATAATAATATTAGATGCAGAATATCTTCCCAGAATTTTTTTGGGAGATTTTTGTCTAGCTGGCTTCTCTGCTCGTGCTCCATGACAGAGGATAACTAGACAATTTTATGGGAAATTTTCATTTAGGTGTACTGGAAAAGAAAATTATCAATGAATGGTCCTATATTACAAAGTAATCGATATCTGGTGTAATGGTTCCTTTTGACTTTATGTGTAATAAAAATTTCTAGTTGTACTTTCCTTTCCTATATTACGCATCCCATTTCAAAACTACATATCAATGTTTCCAATCCATTTACACCATATCATGGATTATATTGTCACCCAAGTGGCAATAAAATAAAATTTAGAAACGTTTTTTTTTTTTTTTGAAGATTTGAATGTAAAGGCAATTAACTTTTTACAAATAAATTATTAGAATTAGTGGCACATATAACGGAAAAAGTTGTTTTTGCCTCTGTCTAAGTGGTTGATGAGTTGCTGATACATATATCTTTGCTTTTGGTTGTGCTGCTGACTGGCTCTATTCTTGCTTTGCTGTTTTTGCTATTAATAAAATAAAATTATTATCCTAATTTTGTCTTTGCCTTTCAAAGGAAACAAAAATGAATAACCCCTTTTTAATCCAAGAGTTTAAATTTATTCCAACTCCAACCCAACCAAACATTTTTTTTTAAAGGAAGAATCTTCTACTTCCCTCCTTCCAAACTTGTTTTGCATTATTAACTAGTAGTATTTTTGTTTAAAAACCTCAATCTACCAATGCAAAAACGTGAGAGTTTAGGATTTTATGGCTATTATATTTTACATTCATTTCTGTTTTATACTTATGGTATAGATATATACTAGATTATGCACTACACCAACACCCTATTGAGTTAAGTGTGAAGGAGCTCCATGCCCCTTTAAATATGATATCGAGTTTGAATATTGAGAATGAAGAAAATAGACGTTGGGAGTACATCCCCTAATTCGGGTTCGATGTAGGCTTAATTCTGAATTGGTTGAGTCCCAATGTGACTATCAAATACCGAAGAGTTCGTAAAAACAAAAAGATGAAAACATTATCCTGTGTAATTGGTTAAATTATTCATTTGATTGGTCCTTTGACTATTTGAAATCTAATGTGAAGGGATTTGAAATCTAATGTGTCTCCCTTCAAATCAATAGAGGGTTAATGCGATTATCAAGAGAATTGATATTTAAAGTTACTAGGATCAAACCACACTGAAACTAAGATTTATCACCATGTCAAATGTCCGACTCCTTATGCTAGCTAATAAATACATAAATTATAATAATGTTTTTTTGCAGGAGATTATCGTAATTGATTAATTGAACAACCTTAGGCAAGCCTTGAGCCTTTTTCACCAAAAAAAAAAAACCCAAGGGTCAAGGATTTTTATTTTTTGGCTGATGGGCTTGGGTAAGAAAAAAACTCGAATTTATTATATAAAGATATAATTTATGTTTTGCAATAAAGTTGACAATTCTTTGTTAACTTGTAAATTTTTTTTTTCTAGAAAACTTGTAAAAGTCTAATAAGTACAGTCTAATTTTTTTAATCAAAAATCATTTAGTACATAGTTATTACGTGTTCAATTACTTAAATGTTTTAAAATTTAAACTTTGTCAAAACCAAATTTCAATTATATATCCTATTTAAAAAAATTAAATATGAACTAGTTTTGATCAAATATTTAAAAATTTGAACAAATTGTAGATAAAATTTTTTTTTTGAGACAATCGTTATAGATAAATATATATATATATATATATATATATATATATAGACTTCAATAATCGGGTCAGGTCAAGCTTGGACAAACAAGTGACATGTTGATAACGGGCCCAGCCTGGCCCTACCCTAAACGGTTCAGAAAAAGATAAGAGAAGGCGTCTATCTATTTTTCACGTGCTTGTGTGTCATTCATTCAATACGCTTTTTTGATGGCCAAAAAAACAAAAATCATTATTAATATTAATATACGTGCTTGACATTCCAATTCAGTGCGTTTAAAAGCTCAATAAAAGCTCAATTTATCTGTTCACATTCAATCACATTGAACCTTCAACACTCATTTCTGAACAGAAAAATTAACTTGATTAGAATGTAATTTAGTCCTAATTTTTTTTTTCTCACATGCATGTTTGAACTTTTCTGCTAAAGAAACCAAAACTTTTAAATAGATTACAGATTAAGCTTTGTCAAATTCAGTATATATATAATAATAATAAGATTTTCGGCCTAAAAGATAGACATATCTGGTGGTGGTCCATACACAGTCTGCCATGACAAAGGGATAACCCAACTACTCTCCTCATTACCTGAAAAAGATTAGATAACAAAACTTTTGAGTACTTTGCAAATTCTCAATGTAATTCTTAGAAGACAAAAGTAAAATATCATTCAATTATTTGGTCATGGTGAAAGCTCTTTGAAACCTATAAGAAAAAACTTAAATCTCTTCTGATATTTCAGCTGGATCATGTCCGAAATAAATATCGATCGATGATAATGTGAGAGGCATGGTAAGAATCCTTCATAAGACGTTCAAAACAGTGACACCACAACTATAATAGAAACAATATTATTATATGACCATTTGAAGAAAATTGAGAGAATAGAAAAACTAAACAGTGACACCTTCCTCCAGCATTATTATAATCTCAAAGGACTGAGGAAACGCTGTTGGAATGTGTACCCATTAGCAGGTGCACATGATTCACGATAAACAATTCATAAAGCATAAAATGATGTTTCACTACAGATGTGTTCCCCAACAAGCAAATAAAAAACCTTACGCTGAGTCAAAGCTTCATATAAAAAACCAGAAGTTGGAAGCATAAGATTCTTAGAAGACTGTGTTACAATTCTTTTTTCCTTTTTGATGGAGTGTTTGTAAGTATATTTTTAAGACCAAGGTAAATGAAGAACATGCTTTCATATCTTGAGCAAAAACATACTGCGAAATAGAATCAAAGGAGAATGCTCAAAAGAAAATATCACGCATCAATTGAGAGGTACAGACAGTAAAATACACCCTTTCTTTAATTTCTCAAGGATGTATGCTTCATGTCAAGTACAATCATGGCAATCTACTTTATAGCATGTGCAAGTACATCAAAGGTCATATATTCAGAATATTTAATAACATGGTGCACTTGGAGAAGTTCTTAATAGTGATAGCAACAACACAGCCAATTATGAAAATTACATTTGTGGAGCTCAAATTGTTGAGCATGATCCAGGTTGGAAGAGTAGTACTTAGAATATCAATTATGATCCAATTCCCCCAAACTATTAACCATAGGATAGGCATCAAAGATGTCATGGAGTATTGATATCCAAAGTATAAAGGAAACTTACCACGAAAAGTACTAGGATTTAGCTCCAGAAGTCTGCATGCTGCCTCAGCCAAATGAAAAGCATCCTGCATATTGTCCCCTTCTGAACAGTAGCATAATAAGCATGTAACCTTCAATCCTTTGGCCTACATAAAAAATTACTAAGTAAGCCACACTACCGAAAATATACAGGGATCATCATGCATATAAACTTTTACATTGTACTTCATTATCAAATACCCTGAAAGAAGAAAAAAGTGCTGCAAAAGGCAAACTTGGGTAATAATCTTCCTCTTCTAGATCATCTTCAAATGGGAAATTATTTTCCAGTGTGGTATTCCCTTCTGCTAAGGTGCTAAGATACTTCCAACATCTCTGAGCAGGGTTGTACTCTTGCAGCCTCTTCCATCCAAGTCGTTCACAGTGATCATCTCTTCCATCAGGAGTGGTGCTGGATAGGTAATAAATCTGCAAACCACTGAATTTAAAGCCAAATGATCTTCATTAATAAAATGCTCAAATACTTCAGAAACAATGGGCATAGCAAGCGGCCAAGATGATTTCCAGAGCAGAAGTAAATCAACTAACCTATATTTCCAAAGATCTACTAGTGGTGACTAGCTGTCTTCAATGCAACATGCATTGAAATTTGAAACCAGAAATAATGAAGAATTTCATGAGTCATGACACATAACAACTACCGTAAGAAAGTTACAGCTTGAAATACCTTGACATGTCAATTTTCTGCCACTTTCCAAAGTCCAAGCCCGAAAGCAGAACAACATGCTTCTTTCCACTCGCAGCAGCAAAATTTGCCATGTTTTTGGCAAATTCAACCATCCTCCCCTGTATAAATGACCATTTAAAAAGTTGAATACTGTTATCAATATTCAAATGAAGTATTGTTATAACAAGAACAATGGAGAAAATTTTTAAATGAAAAAGTAATAGGGTAAAACAAGAATGAAACCTTATTTCCTCTTGGAAGTGGGAAAACAAAAAACATATCGTAAAAACAGGTCCAACAACTACAGCTAGTTCACAATGAGTTTCAAATGGCATTGGAGATCCCTCAATCAGGACAATAATGGAAGGTCACTCTCTCCAGAAGATATTTAATTATGTACTAACAGCATATTTAAAATTATCAACGAACAGAATGATAATTGTCATTGAAATATTCAGGAAGACAGTTAAAAGTGATAAAATCCTTCACCATAAGAAATACGACAGTTATCCAAGTACTCGAGTGCCTGAATTCTGAAATACGATTATTAATATTTGGATTCCTCACAAAAGACAATTCATTATTGAGTTGGACAAATGTGCGTTTCACATGAACATATAGTGCAAAGAATAAGAAGCAAACAGACCAGAATAACGGAGGCATTTCCTCTCTAAATCCTACTATGTGCCTATATCCAGCTTCAGAATCAAACCAATACTTTCTAGAAATGGGGAAAAATGACATTTGCACAAAATGACTCTTCTCGTTGTGATTAGATTATCAAAATCCTATTTAGTTTAGTCAGAAAACACTTCAACACAGAAGCTTCAAGTCCAAGATTATAATTCTTAAACAGAAATTTGTTCTACATTCTCAATAAGATAACTTGGAACTTCTCATAAATTTAAGACAACTGATAGAACAAGATTAACCTAAGGCCCTAGTTCATAAAGTCATGCCAGGTGCACCCCAAAATACAATTGAATGAATAAAACTGAAATTGAGCCAAATACCATAACAACGGGAGACCGCTGCTGGAGAAGAGTGAGCCCATTAGAAGGCGATTCGTAAGCTGCAAAGATCAAAGAAATAACATAATTAAGTTCAAACACATGAACTCCAACTTCCTAAAATGAAGGATTTGTGGGGAAATGTGAGTAAAGAGAGCACCTTCAAGAGGTAAAGCAAGGTCACCGCAAGGAATAGGGCCAAAAGCATCATTGCCAACGCAGGGAAGCACAAAAGGGTCATCTAAGTATCCAATTCGCTCTGCTTTCATTGATGATACTAATAAATCCGTTGCTAACTGCCCCACATTCCCAATCGACAACGCAGGCTAAAACAAAAACCCAAACCCAAAACTCATATTAAATAAAAATCAAGATTTTACATATAGAACCTTAAATGAAGGAATTAGAAGAAGGGAAAAAGATAAACGAACCAGAAGCAAAGTAGAGCATTCTTGATGCGGTTGTTTGCCTTGTTCTGTAACAAAATCCATTTCTATATGAAACTAGGGTTTCCGGCTAAGTTTTATGGAGTCTCTTATTCCTTGACTGAAGCAGCTATATTCACTAATGAAGGATCAATTTCAAGAATTAATCTTCCTCCTCGCCATCGTTCTAGTGTTAAGTCTTTTCTGAACTTGAAGAACAAGATAGCTTTATGGGCCTCTTGGGGCGAAGGCGGAGAAGGTGTATTCCCTGGGCCATTGCGTTTCGGACTCTGGTGAAAACTCACGTTGCCCAAAGCAACGACATTGGGTTTTACTGGTTTTAAAATGGGCCAACTGGCGCCAGCAACTCAACAAGATGATGATGACATATGTCCTCAAAATTTATGGTCCCAACTCTCATGTTTAAATTGAGTTTTTTTCTTGGCCGAAGTTTAAACTTTAAATTGAGTTTTTTTTTAAATAAAAAAAAATGTTTAAATTGAGTTTCAGTGCAATCTTATGTTGACTTTATTTCTTTCTTTGTTCAAAACTTCAAACCGTCTTCTCTAACTCTGATTGTTTATTTACAATTTATTTGCACCTCTCAAGGGAAAAAGTACTTCATTTGTTTTTTTTTAACCAAAAAGATAAGCTTTTATTAAATAATAATAATATCTCTGAATTTCATAATATTTGGAATCGTAGTTAACTGATATAGCCTTTCTCAAAAAACAGCAATTATATCTTATATATAATTGAATATTAAAGTATTCAGGAACTTGCACAATCTACCATAAGAAAGTTTCGTTTCGAGCAAGAACCAAAACGTAGCCTAAGATATATAGTATATAATAATCACATAATAACATTACAGAAGCATTTATCATGCTTCACAAGAACCAAAAGTTTTAATAATGATCAATGTGATTTGTGGCCATCATCATTGTTGTGCATGAAACCGCGAGTCATGGATTTATCAGCCTGCGAAAAATCGAGGAATAACAAACACCTTAAACAAACTGAAATATCAAAGGGCTAGCTTAAGCAATAGTAAAAATTTTCTAGGGCTAATTAATATGATTTAATTAAATTAATGAGAATGGTTAATTTGAAGCTCCCAGTGCCAACATGACAGCTTTCAAATGCATATGTAAATGAAAATTAAAGAACAAATCACAGTTGATGACATACCTTTTGGATGAGATCCTTAAATGATCCTCCATTCTGTTCCAACGTCTTCTTCATTGGAACGAACAAGCTATTCATTGTCCTTTGTGGGTTCAAATAGAAAGGTCTCAGACAAACCGCATAAACATAGGCAGCACCATTGAAGAACATCAACCAACAGACGAAACCCAGCTTAGCACATAACCATAGACGTGGAATCCTGCAGTCAAATTTCTCAAATTTCTCAAAGTTTCTATCTACAAGCAAATTAAATTGGATCATATATAAAAGAGCATATAAGTCTTACCATACAATGAAACTGGCAAAGGTGAGCTCCACCAATGTAAGCACGGAATAGATAACCCAATATGAAAGCCAATGTTTGGCAGTGACAGGAGAGGGATGCTCAATTGCCTTAACCGAAAAATAGCTGTTTAAGAATTTAACACGACAGAACAATCAAATTAATCCAAGGAAATCTCTAATTCAGACAACTATATATGAACCGCGCATTAATTAAAGAAAAAAAATTGAACAAAAAGAAAACTTACATAGGATACAAGAGACTAATGAAAGGCCTGCAAAATCAAACCCAAAATCCAAATTAGCAAGTTAAAAAAAAAAGGATAGTTCAAATAGAATCTAAACATGAACTTGAAGTTAAAAATAGAAAATAAGCCTAAAAGTCTAGTTCTAACTTTGTCGATTAACTAAATCATGAAAGAATCGACTATATGCATACCCAAAAGGGAAACAATATACAATAACTTAAAAGTAACAGCAAATATTGATTGTATTCTTCGTTGAAAGAAAACCAAAAGAGAGAGAAAAGTTGGTACAAGAGAGAAAAAACAAGAGCAAAATTAAGATGAATTACCAAGCAAGAACATCTATGTTAGTAAGAATAATCTTAAGAAGACTTCCAAGCCCAGATTCCATCTTCGATTTCCAATGCTCTCTTCTTCTTTTCTTTTCTGATCGCAATTCGCAAACTAAACAAACTAGGTTTAACTCTGTTTTTCAAATTTTCTTCTCTTTCTTTCTTGGTTCTGCATGGCTCTGCTTTTATAGGTGACAAGAGTATCCGTGGCGGTTAAAAAACAAGTATCCGTGGCGGCGTATCCTATCCCAATTAATTTGGGAAAATAGTAGTATTACGGTTACCCACTCAATTTTATTTTATTTTATTCTTTTAAAAAAAGTTAATTTGGATATATAACAAAAATATGAAAAATGTTTTCTTTAATATTGATCCAGTAAGATTATTTTACTATATTAAAAAAATTTATATCGATTCCTTAAATTAAATAAAAAAAATAAGTAGAAATATATATATATATTTAAATAAGTAGTATTTTTATCCTTTTTATATATGTCACTTGAGACAAAATAAAATTATTCTTATTTGATAAATTCAAATAAGTCGTGAATTAATCATTGTAATATTCAGCAAGGCAAGTACAATTACAAGTGATAAAATCCTTCACTATACAAAATACAACAGTTATCCGAGTACTGATCAAGTGTCTAAAGTCTGAAAGAGTACTGGACATTCATTATTGAGTTGCACACATGCGCAACTCAAGATTTTTCATATAGTATAATCAATCTTAAATGAAGGAATTAGAAGGGAAAAGGAAAACGAACCAGGAGCAAAGTAGAGCATTCTTGATACGGTTGTAAGTTTCATGGAGTCTCTCGTTCCTTGGCTGAAGCAGCTATATTCATTCATTCTTAAATGGAAATCAATTTCAGAACAAGATAGCTTTGTGGGCCGGTTGGGCGAAGGTGTTTCCTGGGCCGTTGCGTTACCCAAAACAACGAAATTCGGCTTTATTGGTTTTAAAACGGGCCAACTGGCCCCAGCTAGCAAAAACCAACATGATATAATATAATCATATTGAAGCTAGCTAGGGCCTAGGCCCAGTTCTAAAAAATTGTATTATGAAAATCATCAGAAAACTAATTGTTGCTAACATTATCTGATGATGATGCTATATATGTTTATCTGCTAGATTGCTTCATAGTAATTTGTTTCCTGGGCCATGTTCATAAGTATTTGAAGTGTTAATGGGTTCTGGAATCCCAATTATTGATTTCAGTCAATCCCCACATGTCGTACGTCTTACAAAGAAGGTTTTGTTCAACAACTGTCCTAATTATTAGAACAATATCCTTCATTAATCCAATTGTTGTGAACATCAGATAGCTGACACGTAAACAGTTCCAATGAATAATATCCCTGCATATAATTAAAGTCAAATCCATTTACAACTTTCCAAACATTAGCCACCATATACAACAAAATCGCTTTAATTAGAGATTCTAGACTTGCTTAATATATTAAGATGATTACTATATATCCAAAGCCATGAATGATTAGTTGATTAACCCAATGTTATCCT
Source organism: Corchorus capsularis (assembly GCA_001974805.1). Classification (NCBI taxonomy): domain Eukaryota; kingdom Viridiplantae; phylum Streptophyta; class Magnoliopsida; order Malvales; family Malvaceae; genus Corchorus; species Corchorus capsularis. The sequence continues at coordinate 13,260 of AWWV01011036.1, forward strand.
TAATCGATCTTTTCATCATGCTGGGACATGATTTGATGTGGGGATTAAGAAGAGATGTTTGATTTGATAGTTGTTTTACTTAGCCAGGGAATTAACAAGAAAACTCATCTGCTGGAAACTGGCAGCTGTTGGTTTGAGTCCATATATATGTCTGCTGGTTGAAAATTGTTTGTTTCTGCAGATATAATTTGCAGAGAAGCAAGCCAAGTGTACAGCACTAACAGTGGCTGCAAGTTGTTGATTGTTAATTTACTTTGTCTGCTACCAATTGCCACATGCATGCTCTTTAAATTAATTTGGTCACTCACTAGCTAATTCCCTCCATACTCGATCGAAATCAAGGAATATGGTCCAATCAGGTGCAGAAGAAAGCCAAGTGTACAGCACTAAAAATGGGATTCCCATCTCTGCTACATATTCTAGAAATTCTACATACTTGATATATCATGATTCATGAATATATCTCTGATATTTTCTTTCACTTGTGGAATCAGATAATGGAAGAATGATTGTTTTTTATTTGGTTAAGAAATATCAAAGAGATCAGATTGGACATTGGAGTAGCTAGGGAGATGGTTAATTTTGGAGACAAAATATTTAATTCGAAGGCACCATATATATATATATATATATATATATATATATATATTTGTAGTTGCATCAGCATCAGAGCTTTTGACATTATTGGGGATGGGGACCTTAGTCACTTCATCATCCATCACTACTGAACCAGTAGAGGAAGCAGAAGCATAGCTTTTTGTTAATTTAATGTTGATTTGTCTTTTTCATGTGAACATTATTTGAACATGCATGATGCTTTTGTCCATTTCCACAACAAGAAAAAGCCATTTTAGAACATGAAGCAACTATATATACATATACTATAGTAATCAATATAGCACAGTTTCTATTTTAAAATATCTGTATGGTTTAAATGTATGATATGCATTTTGCTTATTTGTTACTACAGAAAAGAAAGGAACAAAACATGAAGACATGGATAAAAAATGGGACCTTGTCTAGTTCCAAGAGTGAATAATTGTGATAGGCTGACCTTCAAAGAAATTTCCACCTCTTTTCTTGTTCTGAAGTTGGAAAAGAAAGAGTGGAAGAAAACATATATATATCTAAAGCCATGGAGAGTTAAGTAAGAGTCTTTAAAAAGTAGTATGATGTTTACAATCATTGAAGTAGACTTCTTCATTTGAAGCCATGAATATGATTACTCCCAAAAGAGCATGATTGCCAAATATGTGGCTATGAGAGTCACTCAAAACCCATTATGGAAATTTATAATTTTAACTTTTAAGGTTTTGAAGAAGATGATTTTCCTCTTCCTATTAGAGATCAGCAGTTAGTTTAATTTTTCTGATCAGATTGGACATGATATGTGATGATGCAAAAGCAGAACAGAACAGTACTCTGACTCTCACTCTGTTAATTTAGTTTCGTCTCATGCGCTTGCCTACTGTGGTTGCTGATCTCAACCTATAGTACTGTTTCAGAGCATATAATTAGTGACACGGCTCGACTCTGAATTAGTAGGAGTCCTAATATGGTTATTGGATAACCGGAGTTCCTACAATAAAATTTTATGGGACAAGAATAAACCAGCTTTGGCATCCAAGTTCAGGCAAGCAGTAGGTAATTTTGCATTAGTTATACAAATCCTAAGTAATGACAATTAATTAAGTTACACATGCCACCATTTTCTTAATCCTTAAATTAAGAACATTATCTTTAATTTGACACTTGCCTCATGTAAATAGTATAATAATTTCCATTTTCGTTGCTTATGTAACCGAATCTAACAAGATAACTTGTAGAGTTAAATTAATGAATTTTGCTTTAAACAAATTTTGTTCAGGGGGATGGGAACATATCAAACATGTTCAGCTACCTCCAGACAAGTTACAGAATATGATAAATTCAATTAAATAAACTACATACATTTCCAATTCTTCGTGTTTATGTAATCTTGGTAATCCAAAAGTAATATATAGAATCTATATATAACTATAATTAAATCAAAAGATGATTAGTAGACAGTACAGGTGCCAAAAATCTACATTTTCTTATAGTTGATAAAAGCTGCTTTTTGTGACTAATTCTACCTGCTTATGCAACCTCATTAATTAAAACTTTGATTCTAAAGATCTTAATTCCATTAAACTATAGAGAGGAAAAATATCTTGTTCAACACTTAGAACGTGTTTGAAGATTAACAGACAAAAAATAAATAATTTGGTAAACTAAAGTACTTCCCAATAAAAATTATACATCGATATTCCTCAATATTTAATTAGTATACTCTTTTAGGGAGATCGTCAACACTTAACTTGAGTCTGTTTACTGGTATCTTATTAATTAACTTAATAATTATATGTTTGCCATTTGCCAAAATTGATTCTTATCATCTTATGATAATTTTTTTTTGAGGTAATTAATCTTATGATAAAATTAAATATATTAATATTGGCATTTCGGTGTTTGTTGAGTAGTCGACAGACCGTAAAGTACTACTATACTTAGGTTTCCATGATGTACTAAATGACATTTTTATTATATTATCCATTATCCAAAGTTAAATGTGAAGCAAATTTTATGACGCATGCATGCGTTTCCATTTGCTTGTGGGAATATTAATCTTTGATTAATTAGCGCAGATATTTAATATTGCATTTTGTTTGATGAGTTAGCACACTAAATTACGAGCTAAAGCCTTCAATATATAGTGTACTATCTAACTTTGACTTCTAATTAAATTAAGTTGCTTTTATATGTAGTATATATGTGTATGAGTAATAATTTATAATTAGTAATAATAATTAATTAAGAAGAAACTTTTCCCTTTATACTTTTTGCAAGGACTCTAAATAGACTTTTTGAACAGGAGCCAGAGCCAGCCAAGTGTCCAAGATAAACTTAAGCTATCAATTATTTCTCGTGAAGATATGTGTGATAGATAATTATATAATTATTATTATTATTATATGTCTATAATATAATAGTCCCCACACTAGGAACATGAACTGATTATTATAAAACCTATTAATGGACACGTATTAATCTATCAACCTTTCTAGTTATTTCATCCAAACCATAGAAAAATTAATTTCATATATATATTAATCAAGAGATAGAGCAAATAAAAAAATTATACTCCTAACTTTTAATTTTTATTTGGAAAAGATGGTAAATGAAGAAAATACGCATTGTGAATGTTTCTTCCAATACAAATTACTGATAAATTCTGACTCTTGACACACATTTATCAGTAATTTTTTTTCTTCATTAAATCACTCTAATCAACTTTTTTCTTGAGGGTATAATATTAAATCTTAAAATGATGCAGCCCAATAATTAAAAATCAGGTTGACATTTGCTTGTGAACGTAGATGTCGATTCGATACCAATTCAAGTTGGGCAATTGCACTTAAAAGTCAATAGCTAATATTTTCGGGGAAAATGTACGTATGACCCAAAATTTCAAGAAATCTTTTATAAGGAAATTAATTAATATATCTACAACTACCAGCAACGATATTATAGTATGATATATTTATCCACATTGAATTAATACGTGTATATATCACTATATATACGTACAAATTAAGAGGTTTTATAAAAGTAAATATTCGTGACGATTTTGCGTATGCTTTGCTTAGATCATCTTCTTTCTGCACTGCTGGATTCACACACACCTCTTTATTTATCAAATTATCAATACACTTATGATTTTGTTGCTTCAAAACTTCTTGTTTAAAAATTATAATAATATAATATAATTGTGCGCACACACGCACACACATATATATATATGATATTTGTTGATTATCCAGATTAATATAAAACTTATAGTTTATCAAGGTCTCAGATGTTCAAACATCTAGTGAATAAAGAAAATAAATATTAAGAGGTTTCCCGAATTGAAGTTAAATACGATCGATTTGATTTTATAACTAGCTAGATTCAGATATCATAATTCACATATATCAATTTTTTTTTAAAAAGAAAATTATGAAAAAAATATCTACATATTGATACTTCAATTTGGTTTGCAATAATTTATGCAAGTATCCAATAATTGAAAAAATGTCAGCAGACGTTATTAGACCCCATGAAAATGCAAAATAGCTAGGTTTCACATGACACATGCATGTATAATATTGGTTGTCCCAGACAAGTATCTTTGTTCCCGTAAGATAAGAACTTTTTTTTTTTTGAGGTAGTAATATTTAAGATTAAGAACTTGTGTTTCATATTGTAAATATTAAAAACAAAAAAAAAGGCTCTAATAACCATTTTAGGCAAGTACATGTTAAATGCCATCATGCTAACGTGGTGTGACCTGTCCGAACACGTGTAGACATCCCATTTGGAAGAAGCACAACCAAATTTAAAAAATTCTAGTAATATTATTTTATAAATAAATAGTAATAGTAATAAATTGGGGTCCGTCGAGGGGAAATGTATCATGTTATTCATGTCCAATATTTTGTACGACTATGGAATTGGAAACAGTGGCTCATGGGCGTTGGCGTTTGTAGGAGGCGAAGGTCGTTTTCTCTACCAATCAGGAATTGCAGGTGGCAGCAATTCCAGATGCGTTGACAATTTTAGCAAAGCTCTTAAACTTGAAACCAAAACGTAAAATTGTTTTTTTATCCTCATAGATTGAACTTTATACAGGGGACCGGACAACAAAGCTTGTGGTTCACCAAACTTACAATGACTTGAGACTTGAGTGCCACTTTTTCTATTTTAGTCATATGAAAATTGAATTTCGTTGTTTTCTCGCTAAGTATACGTATACAAGTTACTATTCAGTAAATTACTATATCTACATTGAATTATAATTAAAAGCCAAATTGTTTTAGTATAATTGTTAGAAATTAAGTGATTGTCAAACACACAATAAATCATCGCTCCTCTTAATTAGCTGATACCATGAGACTAGTCTAACCTAGAGTCATCTAAGTTTGTTTTAGTATTTTATTTTCCATCATGTCTAAAAAAAAAATAACGTCTGGCCAAAAAACAAACAACACAATAATTATATGTAAATATATTAATTACATATATGATATCACTATATGTGATATATGTCATATGTGATTATAATTATATATATATATATATAGATTTACATGAAGACAGAGATTATAACTGCATGGAAGATAATATTAATACAATTAGGATTCTTTAGTTTGATGACAATTAACTTCTTGATTAGTGAGAGTTTAAACAACTTAAGGCCATTGTTACCGGGGGATTATTAAAAAAAAAAAAGAAGCTTTTGTGTACTTTTGTTTGTCCACGTAGGAAAACTGACCAGACAACTGTTTTATGGCTAAGGAAGAAGTACGGGGAAACGTTCAAAAAGCGACTTATATTCTTACTGCAACGTACTCCTTAAGGGGCCTTAATTTATTGTACGTTTAGTTTATACTCAAATTTTATCTTTGGATTTGGAGACGATATAGATGATCACTATATCCTTCATTGGTGGTAATAGAATATGCTAGAGAGATCAATGTGATATATAAATGTATGCTGATGGGGAAATTAGGGCCGGGGGTCTACTTCCAAAAGGCACTAAAACCAAACTAATTGGGGCTCTAATGATCAGGTTTGAGCATTTAGGCATTGTTTTCAGATAATTTCTTGTTTGCCACTATTGTAAAAAGGTGCACTATACTGATAAGAAACAAAATGCCTTAATGTTTCAGTTCAGCAAGCTAATAATAGTGAAAATAACCTCTTAATCACCTTAGCAAGGCCAAGTGGTAAATTTAGATTAAGATAAATACCATATATTGAACAAGCACTACTCGATCCATAATCATCATTAAATATATAATTTTATATATTCTTTTTTGAGAACTATAATTTTATATATTCTGATTATAATTAAACAAATGCTTGTTTTAATCTCGGCAACTCTAGACTAATCCATATAGCCCCCACCATGACCATTCTTTATATTAAATCGATCCATATTCAGCCATGCATGTATATGTTTACTTTAATCCCACATGTGAATAGTTAAGTGAATTTTATATATATTGCGTAGTTGAAAGTCATATATAATATTGCATTTGTTTCTGCAATAAGTTCTTATGTCCTAACCTCTAATGCTTAAACTTGAAATACAAGACTTCAATTTATATAGTGTTAATTAATTGAAGCTTGCTCAAGAATAAAGTTATCATGAAATGTTACTTTTGGTAATTAATGAATGAATTTTAATTAAGGCTTCGAAAAAGATACAAGAATAACCAAATTAATAATAGAAAAGAGAAGGAAAAGAAAGCTTTGCCTAACCCCATTTATTTAACTTTAAGTTCTAAATTGGACATAAAGAATCTTTAATTTGATTATATAATTAAACAATGGAGTATATGACTATGAGCTTTCTTGTGTGGGGGATAATGGCCGGGGGAATGTTTTCTTTTTACATCATCTTCATAGAATTATAATTAATTTTTGCTTTTTTTTTGTTTGGTATAGATCGAAAATATGATTAATTACTACCCAAGTTTAAGTATTTCATTCCCGATTTGCCACAGTAAAAATAGTAACACGTTTTTTCACATTTCAAATCCCGTGCCAAATCTATTTTAACACAAGTTTTTTTAAAAAAATAAAAAAATAAATTCCCGTGCCCAACACAGTCCCTTTTTACTTGTACTTTTTTCTCTCATTTTTTTTTGTGCTTAGAACATAACCCTCCATTGCATTAAAAAAAAAATATATATATATATATATATATATATATAATTAAACTTGCGAGCATATGGACTGGCAAATTTTGATTTTGAGTAAAAATGTTGATAAATAGGAGCTATAGTTTACGTTCTTGCATGCTTTGACAATTTCAACATTCAGATGTCAATATCTTCCTAACAATGGAAGCTTATGGTCAAACTTCTAGTCTCTTAACACTTTCACATTCATTCAACAAATCTTTATCTTCTTATAGAAAATTAGAAATCCTTAAGAAGTTCCCTTCCTATATCCGAACTTGAAACTATAGCTAATAATCTAACGTGTGAAGCTTACACGCCGCCAAAAACCCAAAGCTTTTTCTATTTCTGATAATTATAGTATTATTACGAAACAATAACAATGAAAAAATTAATTAATGCAGTATTAAGGAAAAAGGAAAAAGAAATTTCCTAACCAACTTTATCGTAGTTTCCTTGTTACGGGCGGGCATGCCCGGTTAACCGGTTCGTAATGATTACGTATCATCCCACCACGTGTCGATCACCCACGACCTCACATTACCTACCGTTTCTCAATCCATTCTATATATACTTTCTTCTGCCGAACCGTTTGTTTAGTTTTTTAATCCTCTCAAAATCAAAAGCAACATTCAAAATTTCTCTCCGCCCTTCATTTTTCTCTTACTAAATTTTTCTTCAGTTTGATTTTCACAACAGGTTTGGTAGAACAACATTCAAATTTTCTTATTCAATACCTTCAGTTTTTAGTTTGTTTTTTTCACTGTTCAAATTACCAGAAAACTAGCTAAATGAGAAACGACGGTGGCGGAACGATGGTTATGGAGCAAAACAGTAACCTCCATAAACGACCGAACCTCGGTTCCCTCTTCCAACAATCTGAACCTTCGTTGTTTTCAATAAACAACAAAGTCGGTGTCGTCGACGAGGACTCCGCGGGCTCCCCTAATCGTAAAAGCAGTGCCTCTTTGGCCAGCCCGAGATATTCCAACAGCACCACCACAAGCGGCGAGGTTTCACCGTACATCATGTCGCCATGGAACCAGCCTTCCCCATACAACAAATCTCCATGGATGGGCGCCGCATCTCCACTCGAAAACGATTACGGTCAAAACGGGCTTATTGGGTCAATTGTACGTGAAGAAGGCCATGTTTATTCGTTGGCTGCTTCAGGAGATTTGCTTTACACGGGTTCTGAAAGCAGGAACATCCGCGTATGGAAGAATTTGAAGGAGTTTTCAGGTTTCAAAGCTAAAAGTGGGTTGGTTAAAGCCATCATTATATTGGGAGATAAGGTTTTCACCGGTCACCAAGACGGTAAAATCCGTGTCTGGAAAGTTTCATCGACGAACCCTAGCATTCACAAGAGATTCGGTAGCTTACCGACTTTAAAAGATTTAATTAAAAGCTCTGTTAAACCAAAGAACTACGTTGAAGTTCGAAGAAACCGTAGCGTTCTTCGAATCAAACACTTCGACGCGGTTTCTTGCTTGAGCTTGAATGAAGAACTTGGGTTGTTATACTCAGGATCTTGGGATAAAACATTGAAAGTTTGGCGATTAGCGAACTCGAAATGCTTGGAATCCATCGACGCTCACGACGACGCCATAAACTCGGTGGTGGCCGGATTCGACAGCTTGGTTTTTACAGGGTCGGCGGATGGGACAGTGAAGGTTTGGAAGAGAGAGTTACAAGGGAAAGGAACAAAACATTTCCTGGTTCAATTATTGTTGAAGCAAGAAAACGCAGTGACGGCATTGGCTGTGAACCAAGAATCAGCTGTTCTGTACTGCGGATCTTCCGACGGTCTTGTCAACTTCTGGGAACGTGAAAAGCACCTTTCACATGGCGGAGTCTTGAGAGGCCATAAAATGGCTGTGCTTTGTTTGGCCACTTCTGGGAATTTGGTGTTTAGTGGGTCAGCTGATAAGAGCATATGCGTGTGGAGAAGAGAAGAAGGCGGGATTCACACTTGTCTTTCCGTCTTAACAGGCCACACCGGCCCCGTAAAATGCCTAGCTGTCGCCGAAGATCATCAAACGTCGACGAAAACTAACCGGAAATGGATTGTGTACAGTGGTAGCTTGGACAAGTCCGTCAAGGTGTGGCGCGCTTCCGAACACGCGCCCGATCTTAAGGAGATTAAGCATGCTTACCTTAACGGGTTTGAGACTATTGATGAAACGGTAATGGGAAAGAGACCGTAAAGTAGCAGTGTCGAAAAGTTAAAAGGAGGAGAAAGCGAAGTAACAGTGCACGCGGAGTCACGGCAAATGAGAAAGTTGCATGGCGCGGGCGCTGGTGAGTGGTCCATGGTCCATTGGACCACCTGATTCATATTCGAGTCTTACCCTTGAAGGCAATATTGGGTGTGGGTTTGGACGGTGCCACGTGTACAATTACAATGACAATTAGCCAATGGCAGAGTGCCACCTCAGAAAAAAGTTAAAGAGGGTATTTTTTTATGCTTGAAGAAGATACAATTTAAATTAAATTGCTTTAATTTTGTTTGCGGTCTTTGTAAATAAATAGTAAATGTATTAAAAGCATATATATATATGTATATGTTATATGTAGCAATACTATATTGCCTCCAAGAAATGTCTTTTAGAGGGGAATGGGAGGCGCCTCCTTGTTGAAAAGTACAGTTTTAGCATGTTACTTATACCACAAGGTTGACAAATTTATTAATTTCGCAAATGAGTACTACTTTTATTTTCTTGTAATCTTTTCTTTCAAATTTTAATGTAGCCGCCTAAGTCCGGGACCGGCCGCTAGGCTAGGCGCTCCGTGGGTGTGAACAAATTTACAGTTCTTTTGTGTGTAAAAGTTGAATTTTATCTTTTTTTTTTTGGTTTATTCAATGAGTATATAAATGCTTGTAACTAGGTTGCAATGCATTGCATGGCCATATATGTTTTGATAATGTCAAAATTTAGAAAGGCTTGCTATGTTGAAAAGAATTCTATATTCATAAAGTAAGATTTTAGATTTAAATCTTGTGAATAAAGAAAATAAATGTGAGTAGTTCTTTTGATTGAAATTTAACATGACTGAACTCGCAATTGATTGAAACTCAACATGATTATCAAATATTAAAAAATCTATAAAAAATATTGCCAAAGCTATTGATTCCTTTATTCTTGATCATATATAATACACACACACACATAAACACAACATCTTTGATTTGCTGCAATTGCAATGTTGTGATACTACTAGCTAGTGCTCATCAACTTATAATTTCAAAGATATTTTGGGTCCATTAGTTAGGATATGCAAATCAAAATAGAAACACAAAGCTCAATCTTAACTAATTGATATACATATATAACTACATAATTAATTCTAGCTAGCCTTGGTTTTGGCTAGTACCAGTAACTATACATATATATAAATCCATTAGTTGACTTTATTAATAGTCAATAAATTAGAGAAGCCTAATAGCTTATCATACATGTATATGTGTCGTATTAGGCTTAATACCGTTAATACCGTGCTCATAATTTTTTTTTAAACATAAAATTTTAGGTGAGAGGAGGCTATCCTAGTACAGGATCGGGACATACCACAAGCCTTAAAGGGGTTATAGTGATACTTATATATCACATATCAACGAGAATCGTTGACATGACTCGAAACCCAAACTTTTTGAGTAAATGTTCAAAACCTTACTAACTCAACCAACTTCAAATATTGGCTACCATGCTCATAATTAGTTTATATATATATTGTACTAAAAGTAAAACTCATATTATTCTAAACAACGAAAAAAATAGCTTACTCCTACCTAAGTTATATACATCTACGTTTAATAACATCTAATCTATATGGTCGGGTAGCTTATATACCTATACCTAAAAGTGGGTTCTTTGTTCATCTCCGTTTGATGTGTGTGAATTTGATTGATCCTCTTGAGCCAATATTTTTGGGTTAGGTTATATAGGGAGGCAATATGAACACTTAAACGGATTGGATTTAGATGGCCCAAGTACTAATCGATGGGCTTGATCGAACCCAATGAATGATAGGCCTTGAAAAACATTTAACCAGTAATTCTCTGAAGGCCGGATATGAAGCAAAAAAATATGGATTTATATCCAAGCCCAATAAGACATAACAAGTTACAGGAAACATTAAATTCACCAAAAAAATTAATTAGCTTAATTAGCTTTTGGGCCTGATCTGAGGTAATTGGGTAAAAGTACAAAATTGGTCCTTCAAGTGGAGCGACTATAGCATTTTGGTCCCCCAAGTGAAAAAATACGTTATTTGGTCCCTCAAGTGGAGTTAACCGAGCAATCAAGTCCTTTTCGTTAGTATCCGTCGAGAGTCCGTTAAATCGTCCGACGTGGCAGTGACGCCGTCAACTTTGCTGACGTGTCATCTGCCACGTCATTTTTAGAATAAAAAAATAAGAAAAAAACGAAAAACGAAAAAAAAAAAATTCATTGCGCAAAATATTTTCCACTCTTCTTTCTTCTTACATATTCCTGCGATTATCATCTGGAGTATGTAAATATATGTTGCTGCAACATCAAAACAAAAGAAAAACACTCAACCAATTTGTCAGGAACTTGTGTGAATTGATTCTTTATTTTAAAAACCCAACCATTACAAACATCATGGATTAGTAAAATTAAAGCCAAAAGAGTTAGAGATGAGTAGGAACCTTGCACAAGCTATGAGTTGAATAACAAATCCAAACAGTTAAATGCCAAACCCACGTTCCTCCAGTGTTCTCTAAGCAGCCCATCAAGAACTTCAAACCACTAAAAAATTTGCAAAAATGAGGAGTTCAAATTTGAAAAGAAATGCTCGTCATCATTTTCCCCATGTGTTTGATGAAGTTGGGTTTGAAAATTTTTACCTGAATAACATGGTTTCTGAAATAAAAAACGTTCTCTTTCTTTTCAAACTCCAATCAAATACTTCGGTTTACGCCCATGACCAGATTCAGATTGCTCATAGTCAGGCCTCCTTCCATGACCAGATTGCTCCCATAGTCAGGCCTCCTTTCATACTCCGGCTTATGCCCATAACCCGCTTGGGTCGGGCATAGCTTTTGTTCATTATGGAGAGCTTCATCGGCATAAGCACACTAGCCGGAGTCGGAAGAGAAATGGGGACGAGTAATCGAAGTCTCCATCGGAAGGTGTCGATGAAGGGTAATTAATCTAGATAGAAAACCACGAAATGAGGCAAAACTTGGAAAATCCCAATACCGATGGCAGATTGGAACATGAAATTCAGAAAAGAGAGAGATGGCATTGATGGGGGATGTAAGAGGAGGCTATCTAGTAGTTTGAACGGCCCTCAACAAGAGAAAGTGAGAAAACGAGAGACAGAGAGTTCATGACATAGAGGGAGATGACGCGGAGGTGGCCGCCAAGGGGGGATCGTCGAGAGCAGCCAAAGGGTGGCTGCAGGGAGAAGAAGAAGAAGTCGATTTAGGTTTAGGGTGAAGAAGAAAAGAAAAGCAGAGAAGAAAAAAATTAGTTTTTTACTTCGTTTTTTAATTGATTTTTTTATTAAAAATTATTTTTTTATTCTGTAAAATGACGTGGCAGATGATACGTCAGTAAAATTGACGGTGTCACTGCCACGTCGGATGATTTAACGGCACATTGGATGGACACTAACGAAAAGGACTTGATTGCTTGGTTAACTCCACTTGAGGAACCAAATTACATATTTTTTCACTTGAGAAACCAAAATACTATAGTCACTCACTTGAGGGATCAATTTTATACTTTTACCGAGGTAATTGTTGGACTATGCTCAACAGTGTTTTTTTTTTTTGGGTGTGTGTGTGATGTGAGTGTCTTAAGTATATGATATCAAGTATATAATATATATATTTCACCAAAAAAAAGAAAAGTATATAATATATTATTCTTAAAATTTTAATTTTTTTATTAGCATTACTTTGACTTATATATATCTTTTTCTTAAAACCCTCTCCTCTCAACTTCAAAAGTGCATGCCAACCAGATAAGGAGAATGGACCTTTGTTTTGTAAGCCGAAGACCATATCTCAAAACTCTTCCATTCCATCATTTACCAAGTCAGATTAAGACCTAAGGTAATTAGGCGTGAAAATATTTTAAACATCAATTTAATTCAATACTAATATTTTAACTTTTGCTTTCATTTTTCTTGCTTATCAATCAATCATAACCCAAAAACGCACTTCAAATTTCATTCTTTTTCTTTTTTGGCCAAAAATTTCATTCTTTCAAAAACGACATTTTTTTTGGTAAAAAAAAAACCGACATTGGTCAAGTGATTTTAATGAAAATAAATAATCTAGGTTGGAGGTTGGAAAGCCATATCATTCATTTCCATACATTATTATACTTACAATTAAAAGGAGATTTAATTCAATACTTTCGAATTTTAGTTTAGTCTCATTTCTTTTTGTCAAAAGAGAGGCTAATGGTTTAACTCATGATATTATTAAATTGGAGTGTAATTTAGGAGAGCAAAGAGTTTGGATGGGGCACTTACCATCTTGTATTTGTAATCCGGATATTACTATCTAAATAAAATGCCTCGACTTTACCTCAAAAAAAATAAAAATAAAAGGAGATTTCCTAAGTACGGTTGACTTGTGGTCTTTTTTTTTTCTTCTTGTAATTGGGCTTTATTTATATTTTAGTATATGGTACCATTCTTTCTTGTATTTTTAATTTAAATACCTCTATGTCTGTAACCAAACCATATATTACAAATTATGGAAATTGTATACCATATTCATAAAGAAAATATTATTTTTCTTTTTTTGCTCAATCATAACGAAAATATTCATTGAGGTAACATCAATACTTATATCCATATATATAATCTAATCTAATTTTTGTTTGGCAGAAAATTAGATAATTCATTCCTTATTTGGAAGGCATGGTCATGGAAAGCAGAAGAAAGAAAAAAGGCATGCCGGCAGCCAGCATCTCCTTTTTGTTTTCTTTTCTATAAAAGAAAAAAAAAACAATTTACATATTTACAACAAGATTATAATATGTTTATAACAAGTTCTATATTATATATATATATATATATATATATATTGGCCAGAACAAGTTCTATATTTAGTTACTTGACAAATAATTGTCCACTATTTAAATATAATTATTAAACAAGTTATATTAGCCCGCGCTGACGCTACGGGAGTTCTTTATTTTAGAGTGGTGTTTGATTAACTGATTGAATAAGAATATTAATATAATCAATTATATAAGGGCCAAGAACATTTTTTGTTTTGGAGTGGTGCTTGATTGATTAATTGATTGAATTATATAAGGTTGCAGTAAAAATTTAATTTAAATGGATTAGTATTAATTATGTCTCTGGCATAAATCTTTGTAAGCTAACTTTTTAGACATGCAAAATTAATAAGGTCAAGAAAATGTTTTTATTTGTAAGTAATAGGAAGTGCAAAGAGGTAATAAAATATGCTGTTGATTGGATAATAATACTCACATTGAATAAAAGGGTGGTTTTAATTCAGAAAAAGGAAAAATATTGAACGGTCCATGTTGAAGGGATGGAGACGGAGAAGAAAGAGGAAAGAAATATGAAGGTGAAAACAGAGAGAAATGATGGAATGGTTTGATTTTTGGCAAACCTGAAGATTGATCAGCACCGAGGAGTTGAAAGAAAGCAGCAACTGAGTTGGTGAGAGGAAAAAAGAAAACAATGAGAGAAACATTAATTAAAAGTAATTAAGGGTTTAGAGTTTAGAAGCAATTAATTAAAAGTCTTAAACATTAATTAAAAATAATTAAGGAAGGGAAATGTGTAATTACGAAAAAGGATAGAAGGAAAAGGAATGAGGTAAACTCATAGAGGGGCTTTTTAGTCACCCGAAAAGTGTGAAAAGACAAAAAATGACCAAAAGGAGGCACCACATTAATCCTCAATTTGGCCTTTTAGTAATTTCCTATGTAGTTAAAAATAATATATAGTAAGTATATAAATTACATAAAGGAGGAATTTATTTTCATATATAGTACTCCCTCCGTCCCAAATTATCAGACTCTTTTGGGTCAAACTAATCCAAACTTTGACTCTTAATTATAAAAAAATTATATAAAATAAAATTTTAAAAAATTATGTTTTGATTAAGTTAAGTCTTAAACTTTTCAAAATATATTTTTTGAAAATTTGATTATGTATATATTTTTTGTAATTAAAGATCAAAATTAATATTAATTTGACCCAAAAGGGTCAGATAATTTGGGACAGAGAGGGAGTACTATATTTATAATTAATTAAATTAAATAACATAACAATATAACGTATTAAAATTCCAAAATTGTGTCAAAATTCAAAAGCTAATTAATGGAAGGGAAATATCAAATACTCCTATGGGATTTTTTTTAGGCTAGCCTCCCATTTTGGTCTTTCTGCACACTGCACATTTCTTGACCAAAACATGGAGGGGGCAGTGGGCAAGGGACAATGGGCCCATGAGGGGCAATGGGCAATTGGCATGTTTTCAATTCTGCTACATTGAATGAGAAGAATTGACAAATTTTCAAGTAAGAAACAAACAGCCCTCCAATTTTTATCTTCCCTTACCCCTGGCCTTGTGCTTCTCGACATTTTCATTTCTTCCTTCTCCAGCGTGTTGACGTGGAAAAACAAATGAATAAATGTAAGACTACTCGGTCGTCTCTCCAGTCTCCATCGTTTACTGGTAAGGGAAGACTCAGCAATTTCTTACTTCTTTACTTTTTGCAACATTTTCCTTCCATTCTCATTTTTCTTGGAAATTTCCCACTTTCTTTGCACTGCGGCAAACCTTGTGCATTTCCCATCTCCCATTTTTGTTTTACTTTACTTTTAGACCCCAAAGAAACAAACAAAGAAAGAGAGAAAATATGGTCTGGTGTAATGGAGGGTTTAGGTGATGAAGGAAAGGAATTAGCTCTATTTGATTGTTTGATGATTGGGTTGTTGGCAAATTTTTGTTCTGGTGGCTGATGGGTTTTAAAGTTTGATTATTGGGAACATGCCTCATTCTTCATGGGTTTTTAGTGTTGCCTGTTTTGCTTAATGGGATTTTGAGGTTTGTTGGTTTTCTTCATGGGTTGTTGAGATTATTGGTTAATGTTTATGCTTCCTTGGATTGGAATTGATGGCTTAAGTTTTGGAATTGATACTTGAAGAAAGCCATGGCTGCCCTTCTAAGAAAAATTGTTTCTGTTGGGAAAGCAACCGCCAAAGACGATAGTGATGATGATTATAACGTTGAATATTCAATTGCTATCGAGTATCATGGCCCTCCGATCAATTACGATATCCCCAAAGCAGTTCCGGTGGACGTTGAGGAGCTCCCAACTGCTGCAACGGTTTCCTCTTCCTATGTTCTGAATGATATTTCGTTGCCAGTTATCCAACCAATTGTTAAGACTAATCCAGTGAATCAAAAACTTTCCAAAGATAAAATATTTGGTTCTGGACCTTGCTCAGCTCGAAAATCGGTTGATTGCCCAGCTGTGTCCCCTGGATCATCTATTCAAGTTGGTAGCTTGGGATCCTTAGCTCAGAGAACTAATGATGGGTGCAGGACGAAATTATGTGATGTAATGGGAAGCTCTGGCAACCTGGAAATTTCTGAAGTTCATGATAGTTTGCGAAAATCATCAGGAGGCTCGCCAGAGTTAGAGCTAGCTGATCATGGTCAGGAAGGTGTTGGGTTACAGAAGTATATGGATCCTCCTGGTTCAGATACAACAGAATCAGTTTTAAGCTCACCTGCACTTTCATCATCAGAGGTCTTTTCTCAAAAAGGGGAGGATGGTATCAATGCCACTCCTTGCCATGTCAAAAGGCCATCTGCTGTGACTTTCCGTGATCCTGAAACATATGACATGGTCGAGGACGAGTCCAACTATTCTGAGACTGAAAGCGCCTACTCTGCACAACCTATTGCTAGGAACGGGAAAAAGGGGTCATGTTATAGGTGCTTAAATGGAAATCGCTTTACAGAAAAGGAGGTTTGCATTGTTTGTAATGCTAAGTATTGTTTCAAATGTGTATTGAGAGCAATGGGGTCGATGCCAGAGGGAAGAAAATGTGTTACTTGTATAGGTAAGAAGATTAATGAGTCAAGGCGAGAAACTCTTGGAAAATGTTCTCGAATGCTCAAGCGGCTGCTCAATGAGTTGGAAGTTCAACAGGCAATGAGTTCTGAGAGGACGTGTGAGGCAAACCAGCTACCGCCTGAGCTCGTTTTTGTTAATGGAGAGCCACTTAGTCATGATGATTTGCATGTTTTGCAGACCTGCAAAAACCCACCGAAAAAGCTAAAACCAGGATCCTATTGGTATGATCAAACATCTGGTTTTTGGGGAAAGGTAACAACCTCTGCTCATGACATGTTATTCCTTTTCTCTTCCTATTTTTTTCGGAAAAAATACTAAATATTAGGAAAGAGGAGTTATCCAACTTCCATTCTGTTCTATTTATATTGAAGTGAACTACTGTCCTGTTAAACAATCAGGAAGGACTTGGACCTTGCCAGATAATTACTGCCCAGCTAAATGTTGGAGGCCGCATCAAGGCTAATGCTAGCAATGGAAACGGAAACATACTCATAAACAATCGAGAGATTACTAAAAGGGAACTGTGGGTTCTGAAGGTTGTTGTGCTCTACATGTTTAAGTTCTTTTACCTGATGATCTTTTAGACATGTGAGTTGAATTCCATCTTTGTTAAATATTTGCAGTTGGCAGGAGTTCATTGTGAAGGAAGACCTAGCTTTTGGCTAAGTGCAGATGGATCCTACCAGGAAGAGGGTCACAGGAATACACAGGGGCCTATATGGGACAAGGTGCATTTGCATGTGGATATTCATACTGCATAGACACAATTGTTTTCCTTTGTATCATGTAGCACAAGTAACATGGATTTACCTTTTATTTACAGGCAGGAATTAAGCTTTTTTGTGCGATCTTGTCTTTGCCTGTTCCTCCTAAAACTGTCAATCCTGCTGAGGAAGATACCAGCAACAGAGTCCCAGAGCAGCAAGTACTCAATAAACTTCTTCTAGTTGGCTATCAAAAGTCAGGGACAAGTACCATATATAAGCAGGTAATATTTTACTTGAGACAACTCTATTTGCTTAACTGTTTCCCCATTTTTGATGGTTGCAAAAGAATTTATGCAACTTCTGGTTTTGCCAAAATACCTTCCATTATCATTCCTCAGCTTAGATGGAGATCTTGATTCTTTAGCTGACTTACCTTGGGGCTTTGTCCTCCAAAATTGCTTAGATCTCCTCAGTTCAGCCATGATCAGAGACCTTTGATAATGTACACTTGGTTGAACAAGGTGATGAAACTCGAGAAGACAATTTATAGGTTAATTAAATGTTTTTGTTAATATATAAGTTTAACGTAATATTTGGCCTGTATATGTACCCCAGAAAATTTAAATGTTTGCCTTCATTTCATTATTAGAAGAACAGTTCTTGAACTTTTTGAATAATTTTTTTGTCCTAAGCCATTGCAAATGCACTGGATATGCAATTGATTGAGATTGGAAATGAATCCTCATTAATGCTCATATGCTCACAATTACCTTTGATTATGATTTAACTTCTGTTGATATCTATGACAACTAAATTTTGGTTTCTGACACTGCAAGTGCAGAATAGGCTTTCTAAATGAAACATTAAATGTTATTCTTGCTTATTTTCAGGCCAAGATTCTTTATAATGTTTCTTTCTCTGAAGACGAGCGTCAAAGTATCAAGTTGATGATCCAAAGCAATTTGTATGGATATCTTGGTATATTGCTTGAGGGGCGAGAGCGTTTTGAAGAAGAAAGCTTATTGGTGCAAAGAAAAAGGCAGATTGCTGATGGATCTTGTTCTTCAGGTAAGTAGTGATTTATTCAGTACATATTTCACCAAGTGCTTTTACCTTTATTTCCTGATAATTTACTTACTGAATTCTAAACCTCTTTTCACTATAGTTTATTCTTTATTGATGCATTTTTTAGAAAAGATTTTAAGTTGTGATATGCCTCAAAAGATGGCTAGATGATCTTAAAGAGGGATTTACTTGGGTTTTCTTGCTGTTACTATACATGGAGCACAAGATTGTTAGTTGTTACCATACTAATAATGAAAGGTCTAATAGATAAATTTACTACTGAAATGGAAGTTTTCTTTTGCAATCTGTTGTATTTGAATGGCCTTAATTAGATATTCTAGAACCTTTTTTTTTCCTTTTCCATTTCCATTTTAAAGTGTAGTAGTAGCTGTGCTGTTGCACTTTAGATGTATTTTCACACTTTTGCCACCTGATATGTTTAGATTTCCTGTAACACGCTGGGCTAGTGGAAACTGCATTTGGCATAAAGTAATTGGTTTTATTGAATAGAGTGTGATTTTTCTTTTTTTGTTTACAACAGACAGTGTGAGCCAGATTGTTGGTAAAACAAAATATTCCATTGGCCCAAGACTTAAAGCTTTCTCAGATTGGCTTTTACAAGTGATGGTGTCTGGTAATTTGGAAGTCATCTTCCCTGCTGCTTCTCGTGAATATGCACCATTTATTCAGGAGCTTTGGAATGATGCAGCCTTTCAGGCCACATATAACCGTAGGCACGAACTAGAAATGCTGCCCAGAAATGCTACTTATTTCCTAGAACGGGTAAGCCGACTCTCTAGGGCTTTTTGTTTGGTAACAATAGATGTCCTCAAGGTGGATTGCAGGGTTGTTATGATATCCAACTGCCCCTCTCACTTTCAACTCTTCACGTTTCTGTGAGCTTCTTGGTCATTAAAATCTGCTTATCTATTTTGTTCTCTACTATTTTTCCTTGCATATATCATGGTATAAATTTTATAAATATGCATAGTTTGAAGTATACTTCAAGTTTGCTGTCACTGCCCGAGAACTTCCTTTAACCTGCCAAGTAAAATTCTTTGCTACGACTAAACATGGGCAAATTAGATTGCTAGTTCTCAATTAATTAACTGAAGCTTGAAGAAGGAATATGCAGAATCTGGCAGCATTTCCACTTCTATGTCCAATATCTCTTCACTTCATTGCATTTAGGTTTATTAGCTACTTTAATGGTTAAAAATTTACGTTCTTCTTAGGCTGTTGAGATCTCAAGGACAGATTATGAGCCCTCTGACATGGACATCTTGTATGCTGAGGGAATTTCATCATCCAATGGACTTTCTTGCATGGAATTCTCTTTTCCAACAGTAGAACGAGAAAGTTCTATTGATGGTTATTATCAACATGATCCATCATTGAGGTTAGTTATATCCTATTCCTTGCATAACTTGTTTACTTGTATTCACTACAAATGCATTGAAACTTGTTTGATGCCTTGTGATAACTTTGGTCCTGAGAAATTCTCATCTTGGAATGAAAAGATTGAGGCGAAGGTGATATTGATGATTAATAAGCTGCAATCTCAAACTTTCAACCAAATTACAGTTCATTGAATCTATCTTACCCTTGAATTTTGGTGAAATAAGTGGAGCCTTACACTTTGTTAAAATTAGCAAACTGGTGCGAAAAGATTTTGTTTCTGTACTTGTATGGTTCATAACAGTCCTTGGGGCTCAAGGGATCATTGGAAGATTAACGATTCGTTTTCGAAAAATTTAAGCAGTCCATTTTTCTCATATGTCAAATATCTTTCATACAGGAAAAAGTAGGAATATTTGATGGGGATTAGGGGCTTTTCTTTTCTTGCATTGGAAAGTAGAATCCAACATGAAAATGGATCTATTTCCCTGCATGTTAGTATGACTATGGAGTTAACTTACATCCATTTATCTACAAATTTTGCAGGTATCAACTCATTAGGGTGCATCCAAGTAGCCTTGGGGAGAACTGCAAGTGGGTGGAAATGTTTGAAGACATCGACGTTGTCCTATTTTGCGTCTCCTTGACGGACTATGATGAGTTCTCTTTAGACAGTAATGGAGTTCTGACAAACAAAATGCTGGCAAGCAAGCAACTGTTTGAAAGTATTATCACCCACCCAACTTTTGAGCATAAGGACTTCCTTCTATTACTTAGCAAAGCTGACCTGCTCGAGGAAAAGATTGAGCAGGTTCCTCTGACTCGGTGTGAATGGTTTCATGACTTCAATCCAGTTATCAGCCATAATCACAATAATAACAATAGCAATAATAGATTTAATAACACTCCACTAGCACAGCGAGCCTTCCATTACATTGCTGTGAAGTTCAAGAGAATATTCAATGGTCTTACTGGTCGTAAGTTGTATGTTTCGATGGTTACCGGCTTGGAGCCTGATTCGGTTGATGAAGCTCTAAGATACGTCAGGGACATTCTTAAGTGGGAGGAAACTGAGAACAGCTTCATTAACAACAACGAGTCGTCTACAGATATAGAGGCCAGCTCAACCTCTTGAAACCCTTTGTTTTTATTTGAGAGGAAAATAGACAAAAATCCCACTTGAAATAGGAGATGTAGGATTCTTAGAGCTGAGACACAAGGTTTTGTTCTGTCAATACTCTGTACTGCATATTCCTTTATTTTATTTTATTTTTAGTTCTAATTCTAAATCAAAGCGCTCACTTATGATGAAACAGTTATATTTTGTTTCTCGCTGAAGTATCCTCGATCGATTTCTTTCTTTCATCTATATTTACCAGATTCCAAGTATCCAACAACACGAAAAACATTTTTTTTAAAAAAAAACATTGCTTATATTGGCTTGTAAGCTTCAATTACTGAAAATTTCCAAAGAACAGCTAATCATATATATGCATGGCTGAGATACAAATTAAGAGAAGAAAAAGAACATGCAAAGCAAAGCTTGCCTGCTCAAATTACAAAATCATGAGTAGAAAGAAAACTTGATTTCAATATATATATATATTATTAAGTTCGAACAAAATCATTACAAAGGAACTTCTTTACATATATATATTTTATTTTCTTTCCATCAATCACCAAGGTACAAACCGGTCCATAAGCAAACAGACAGTAGTTTCAGACATTGTAGTTTCGTTAGTATCATCTTTAGCAGCTTCCTTCTGTTCAACATGACCTTCCTTGGCAAGTTGCTGCTCTTTTTTAGGCCTTGAAGACAAGAACAATGGCCTTCTTCTTGCTTGGACTTTCTCTTTGAGCTTTGCTAGCTCATCCATCCATTCCCCTACTATTGCAGACATTTTTTTCTCACCAAAACTTGAAGAAGAAATCCTTAATTTTTTGGTTATTGAGAATGTGGGTTTTTTTGTTTTTGCTTTTGCTTTTGTCTTTCTGGTTTGAAGGAAAAAGGGAGAGGGAACCAAATGGGGTTATATAGTAGAAATGATGAGGGGAGTCGTGGTTTTACAAAAACAACAACTCTATAACGTGGGCTTTGACTCATTGGAATTAAGGGGGAAAAAAAATATCCGTGTGTGGTCGGCCCCTAGATACCGTTAAAATGGAAGAAAAGGATATAGTTCTTGGATATTCCCTTGTACTGGCTGGCTATGAATATCTCCTATACAAAACTTCTTCCATGTATTTCCAATTTCTATCATCGATTTTACTTTTATTTAGTTTTTTGGTGTAAAAATGTTTCAAAAGACAAGTCTTGGGTCACGTGGGCAGGGAGCTAAGCAACAAAATAGTTCTCAAGGTTGGAAACTTGAATACAACAGCAGAAGCAAATGAGCAATGAGCATGTGGCCTTGGTTTAACGTGGCGGCCTTGCTGTAATATTCTTGCAGATTCTAGTTTTTCTGTCACTGGTCTGCAAGGCTTTACGTTGCAGCTTTATTGGCTTCAATTCTTTCCATTTCTACTAATTCATTCAGTTTTAGGCTAGCCAGGGGAAAAGAATTAATCTTGAATTTCTAGTTTTCTACCATTAGAACTTTACTTACCACAAGTTTAAAATTAAATTCTATTAACCTAGCAATTCAACAAGGCAAATTTCACTGTAAAAAGTTGTTTAACCATGCAATTATGAAAATTTGCATGACTAGAATATTTTGGTAGCTCTTTTCTGACCAAATCAACCATGAACTCTACTTTTGTAGTCTTAATGCCATTTGGCTATCTTATCCAAGTTCTATGGCTTCCTATTTGTCCTCGCTAATTTCTAAGTTGGATATGAGTCATACTGATTGACTCTCAAACTTGACCACTTAGTATATACTTGCATGATTCATAAGCTAAATTATATCATACTACTTACAGAACAATTAGAAATTAAGAACCATGTATTCATATACGAGAATCATTACAAAACTTACAAGAAACAAAAAAAAAAAAAAGAAAGAAAAGAAAAGTGGAGAATTAAACAGAAAACCCAATGGCAGAAGAGGAGTAATATAGGATTCTTCTCCAATTCAAGGGCTAAAGCACTGAACAAGCATGGAAACAGAGCCCTCGGAGCAGGGCAGCAAAGTTGAGTTCACTGGCTTGACTCGAGTAACCATAGCTTGTATTAATCCATTTGAACTTCTTTCTTGTGGTTGAACCACTTGGCCAGACTCAACACTCCTGGTCGAACCACTAGAGAAAAGGGTTTGACCCTTTTCACGCACCTTGGCGAACTCACGCGTACACTTATCCACAATTCCAGACATGGCTAGGAATTAAATCTTTCCAATTCCTTTAACAAAACAAAGATAAGATATTTTCAAAGTGTTCTTCACCAATTTAGGCTTTTTGGGTTTACTTTCGATTGGATTTAATAATTTATAAAAGTGGGAGGGGAGTTAAAAGTTTAGAATTTAGAGGTGGTTTATGATTGTTAGTCCCACGGCGCACACCTTCTTGAATTGGACATGTATAGTACTATTCATTATTCACTGTTTGCATTTATCTGTGTGCTTTGATCAGATTATTACCAAATACAATAAACTATTCTTTCTTTTCTTTTGGTTTGTTAAATTAGTAATCTCTTTCTCTATCTTTCCTTTTTTTAAAAAAAAAAAAATTCACAAAGTTATATGCCACATATGATAGTTTCAGATGCAAAGCAATCCCCTGCATATTAAATACTACTACTGGTATTGCCTTCCCATTCTAAAATAATATCGATACTTAATTCATCTATATATATCTCATAACTTTTAAGGACAAAAGTGATGTGGATCTGGATCAAGATATATATGGCTAACTTATGGGGGTTCCAAAATTAACTCTTTCCCATGCTTATATCAGTACATTACATAATAATAATATACCATTATACACAAACAGCCAACTTTATTGGCATAATGGCATGGCTTTGATTTGGATTTTTATAATTGATTTCACTGTCATAATTCAAATCCATAGCGTCTTTTTACCTCTTGGATGGGCAAGCATCTTGAAACAGCAGCAGTCATACTCATACAGCATGTCTATTCTCGCATCAGTAAACATTGAAACTTTGAAGATTCTGGAGAGTAACCGCCTGAGACAGACAATGTTTCAATTCTGTCATCCCCAGTTCAGTTCACGTATTCATCCGGCTCAAATACCATTAGAGTTGTAATTTTCCTTTGGTTTTGGAGGATTGGGTTTTACTTATTTTGTGAATCGGACCTTCAGATCAACTCCTTCGGTTTTACTGCAATGGCCAGTGTTAATTATGTTTGGCCAGTTCAGAGTTGGTGAGAAGACAATAACTCTTCAGAACATATAAGGAAAGACAATAACATTTGGTCTGTAATGACATTAACTTGATTCAATCAAAACATATACAACTACGATTTCATAAATCATATCTTTACACAAGATTATTTGGAGACCATAAACTTAAGTAAACAGGAAGCTTTGAATCCCTTTCTTCAAGGGCTAAAGCATTGAACAAGCATGGAAACAGAACCCTCGGAACAAGCTAACACATTCAATTTGACTCCCTTGACTCTGCTAACAAAAGCTCGTGCTACCTCAGTCGAGTTCTTTAGAACCACCTGGCTGCACTCAGCAGCAAAAGGGCCCGAACCACTAGAGAAAAGGGTTTGACCATTTTCTCGCAGCTTGGCGTACTCAGTAGTCCATATATCCACAAGCGCAGACATAGCTTGAAATTGAAAAGATCTTTCTCCTTGACAAAAGCAGACAACAATAGGCTAAAGCGATGTATGAAAACGGTTTTTGAGATATTTGAAGATTTTTTCCAAGGTTTGATATTTTGGTGATGTGAAGTCTGCGATTCTTGAGCTTTTTTATATTAAGGAGAGTGATGGTCGATGGGTGGTTTTTGGGATAGCGGCGCACGCATTCGTTAGTACTATTCCCGTTTACGTCCGTTTCTGTGTGCTTCGATTTTGGGCCACAGGTCGGTTGCAGGCTTAAAACTTAAAAGTTAAAACCAGCCCTTTTGTTTTTATAAGAGAAATTTCAAAACCGCAGCAATTTTTTTTTCTTTTTTTAATTACAAACTTCCACAAGTCGGTTATAGCCTTATAGGATTTAAATCCACCATTTTGTTTTTAGTGGAAACTAGTTTGTGCCCGTGCAATTGCAAGGACTGCTGATATACACTTATATATATTATTTTTAGTAACTATGAAAATTACTTAAAAGCCAAATTGAGGATTAATGTGGGGTCTTTTTTTTGTGACTATTTTTGGTCTTTTCTCACTTTTCGTGTGACTAAAAAGGCCCTCGATGAATTTACTCCCTTACTTTTCCAGCTGCCCTTTTTTGTAATTTATTATTTTTATATTTATGATTGAGTGTGTTTTAATTACATATTAATTGTGTATGGATATTAGGATTTACCGGTTCTCCTCTGCCGAAATTCCAAAGAATTGGTGTTATAAATAGATCTGCAATAATGGTTGATTCATGGATAAACTATTGACATTTCACTTCTGTTTTCCTTTCGTCTTCATTTCTATTTGGTTGGGTTTATTCTTCCCTAACATTTCTCTGAATTGGTTTCACATGGCACTTGGCCTTGGTGTCAGCACTTGTTGATTGAACTTGGCTTTGGCGTCGACATTTCACGATGGCAATGGGCTTTGGTGTGGGCATTGCTGATGGAACTTCTTCTTGGTGTCGGCATTTGCTGATGGAACTTGTCCTTGGTGTCGGCACTTGCATATGGCCTCGGATGATGCTCGGATCTGGGAAAAATACCTAATATGCATATCATGAGATTTTGACATCTTTTTGAGCTGAAATTTTTCACACTCCATCACTAGTTTATTCTTGATGTCTTTGCCAAATTTCAGGCTAAAATTACAATTTTTCTATTTTTCGTAATTTTTTGTGTACCGGAGCGGTTTCGAGATCCCGGTTATAGTGCATGTCAATATTTGGAGCCGAAAATTTGCAGAGACTATCTCGAAATTATTCTTCCTGTCCTTGCAAAATTTCAGCTTGAAATTCCAAGTATAACTTGTTTTATGGGTCTTGGATGAAAGTGTCTCCATTTCGAACATTCTAATATACGGTGCTGCAAAGACTCTAAATGGCAAATGGTGTTTAGCTCTTTAGGGGGGAGTGACTCTTGGCCAAAAGTGGCATGTTGGCCCTAGGCACCTCGCACCCTGGGGCGCCTTGGGGCCACTTGGGGTCGCCTTGGGGCCACCTCGGGGGCGTCTTAGGGCCCAACCGTGGGTTCCAATGAGACACAAGGATGGTCCATTAGTCCATATTTACCCCCCGATATGGTGTCGGATCACCCTCGGATACCAGAAAAAACGACCCAAATGCATAAGCATGACTCTCGATAGTAATGCAATAATTGTGTCGACATTAGCCAATGAAGCTTGTCAATGGCGTCGACACTCTCCGATGGGCCTTATCCTTGGTGTCAGCATTTGCCGATGGCCCTAGGCCTTGGAGTCGGCATTTGCCGATGGCCTTGGCTTTGGCGTTGGCATTTGCCGATGGCCCTGGCCTTGACGTTGGCATTTGCTGATGGCCCTTGGTCTTGGCGTCGGAATTTGCATCGATTGGCCTTGGCGCCAGCATTTCCCGATGGCCCTTGGCCTTGGCGTCGGCATTTGCCGACGTCCCTTGGCATTGGTATCGGCATTTGCCGACGTCCCTTGGCATTGGCGTCGGCATTTGTCGATTGCGTCGGAATTTGATGATGTCCCTTGTCCCCTTGGCATTGGCATCGACATTTGTCGATGGCCCATGGCCTTGGCTATTGGTCCCGTATGGGTTGCTAGAGGGGGTGAATAGTAGACTTTTAAAATCTTTTGAAGAACTACTAACACTTCTGCAAAACAGAATGTTAGTACGACCAGTATATATGGCAAAATTAGTGGGAACAAAAGAAAACAGAATAATGTTGCAACTAATACAGATATGCAAAAACAGAACAGATAAAATAACAAGTGCGATATGGAGACCGATAAATAGCAGAGAGATTAAGGGATAGATGATGGCATGCAATGAAAGCTATAATGCAGAGTAACTAAAAGAGATTAGAGATATCTTATCAATGCACAATGATTTATAGAGGTTCGGTCCTCCTGACCTACGTCCTCTACCTTGGTTCCCCACCAAGGATTTCAACCAATCCACTAATCCGATGTAGTTACGGGCCTACACCAAGCCGTTACAGCAACCAAGCTTGGCAACATCGAGTTTTCCCTAAGCTCGAACAAGTGCTCCCCGCACTGATCACAAATCTAAGCTTTCCTCAAGCTTAGAACAAGTGCTCCCCGCCTTGATTACAAAACTAAGCTTTGCCCAAGCTTAGAACAAGTGCTCCTCGCACTGATTACAATCAAAGAGATAGTTTGAAAGGTGTGTATGATGATCCTAGATGATCTAAATACACTGAGTAGATTCTGGGTAAGTTCTGGGCAAGATTTACAAAGAATAGAGTTTTGAGTGATCTTGCAAAAACCAAGTTAATTTGAAAAAATAGAGTGTAGCGCTTCTTGGTTCGTAACCCTTGTATCTTTTCCTTTCTCTTGAGTCATTATATACTCAGATCTGCCTCCAACGGTCTTTTCCATATTAAATGCAAAATGCCAGCCCAAAATGCCATGTTTTCTATTTTCTCCGATTTTTCATGTTTCGGAGCGTTCCGGCGGGGCTCGGTATAGTTCCGGTCATCCTTTGGACCTGAAAATTTGCAGGGAGCATCTCTATATTTTTCTTGGTGTCCATGTAAAATTTCAGCTTAAAATTCCGAGTATAATGAGTTTTGTGGCTTTCGGGAAAAAGTGTCCCCATTTCGAACATGTGAATGTCTACTACTGGAGAAGCTCTAAATTCTGTTTAGCTCTTTAGGGGGGAGTGACTCTTGGCCAAAAGTGGTCTGTTGGCCCCATGCACCTCGCACCTTGGGGGCGCCTTGGGGCCACTTGGGGCAACCTCGGGGGCGCCTTGGGGCCTCCTCGGGGGCACCTTTGGTCCCTAACTTGGGTTCCAATGAGTCACAAGGGTGGTCCATTAGTCCATATTTACCCCCCGATATGGTGACGGATCACCCTCGGATGCCGGAAATGACCCAAATGCATGAGCATGACTCTCGATAGTCCCGATGTGGCATCGGCATTTGCCGATGGCCCATGTGACACGGACCAAGGCCTTCCGACACATAGAGGCGGGACACGCCGAGGAGTTTGCAGGGGATCAAGGCATGACATTGGAGGTTGCGTGGCATTTGGGACTCTTTCCTAGCCCAAAAATGCGCCTGGTCCGAGATGGCCCACGGTGCCCCGGCACCGACCCGTGCGTGCACGTGGTCTGGCCCGCGCAACCAGCCACCCAACCTTCTGGAATCCTCCAGACGGGGCTAGCACCAGCCACTCACCAGGCCAACTCCGGCCAAAATGTGCTAGAAAGTTCTACAAGGTCCAACACCGACTTAGCTCCATTCTTTAGGCTTTGTACATATGCTAGAGAATTCTAGAGAGCCTCTAGGATCGTGCCATGTGGCTAAATCATGGCCGCCCATTCCATGAGGCCTCACCTATAAATAGGGGGCCTCCATATTCATTTGTAGCTAACCAATTGTGCAGCAATATACTTGTACATTGCCTATACTCTCTTTGTTTACCTTCCCACACTTATCTTCCTACAAGCCTACTTGTCTTCAAGACATTCCTTTGCTAGCTTAAGCCCTAGCAAACCTAGAGTAAGGCCGACTTAGGCATACAAGCACGTTATCCGCTCAAGCCTAAGGCCGCAAGGTGCATACTTGAAGTGTGAGCCCGTGACACATGGCCTTGGCGTCGGCATTTGCCGATGGCCTTGTCGGAATTTGATGATGTCCCTTATTACGTTGGCGTTGGCATCGGCATTTGACGATGGCATGTGGCCTTGGTGTCGGCATTTGCTGATTGCGTCGGAATTTGATGATGTCCCTTGTCCACTTGGCACTGGCATCAGCATTTGCCGATGGCCCATGGCCTTGGAATCAGCATTTGCCGATGGTCCATGGCCTTGGCGTCGGCATTTGCTGATGGCCCGTTGCCTTGGCATCGCCATTTGCCGATTGCGTCCGAATTTTATGATGTCCCTTGTCCCCTTGGAATTGGCATCGGCATTTGCCGATGGACCTAGGCCTTGGCGTCGACATTTGCCCATGCCCTTGGCCTTGGCGTCGGTAGTTGCCGATGTCCCTTGGTGCCGACGTGCATATTTCGAGATTTTGACATCTTTTTGAGCTGAAATTTTGCACACTCCATCTCTATATTATTCTTGATGTCCCTGCAAAATTTCAGCTCAAAATGCCATGTTTTCTATTTTTTTCGATTTTTCATGTTTCGGAGCGTTCCGGCGGGGCTCGGTATAGTTCCGGTCATCCTTGGACCTGAAAATTTGCAGGGAGGATCTCTATATTTTTCATGGTGTCCATGTAAAATTTCAGCTTAAAAATCCAAGTATAATGAGTTTTTTGGCTTTCGGGAAAAAGTGTCTCCATTTCGAACATGTGAATGTCTACTACTGGAGAAGCTCTAAATTCTGTTTAGCTCTTTAGGGGGGAGTGACTCTTGGCCAAAAGTGGTCTGTTGACCCCATGCACCTCGCACCTTGGGGGCGCCTTGGGGCCACTTGGGGCAACCTCGGGGGCGCCTTGGGGCCTCCTCGGGGGCACCTTTGGGCCCTAACGCGGGTTCCAATGAGTCACAAGGGTGGACCATTAGTCCATATTTACCCCCTGATATGGTGACGGATCACCCTCGGATGCCGGAAATAACCCAAATGCATGAGCATGATTCTCGATAGTCCCGATGTGGCGTCGGCATTTGCCGATGGCCCATGGCCTTGGCGTAGGCATTTGCCGATGGCCTTGTCGGAATTTGATGATGTCCCTTGTTACGTTGGCGTTGGCATCGGCATTTGACGATGGCACGTTGCCTTGGTGTCGGCATTTGCTGATTGCGTCGAAATTTGATGATGTCCCTTGTCCACTTGGCACTAGCATCAGCATTTGCCGATGGCCCATGGCCTTGGAATCGGCATTTGCCGATGCCCATTGCCTTGGCGTCGGTATTTGCCGATGGTCCATGGCCTTGGCGTCGGCATTTTCTGATGGCCCGTTGCCTTGGCATCGCTATATGCCGATTGCGTCCGAATTTTTTGATGTCCCTTGTCCCCTTGGCATCGGCATTTGTTGATGGCCCTAGGTCTTGGCATCGGCATTTGCCCATGCCCTTGGCCCTGGCGTTGGTAGTTGCCGATGCCCATGGCCTTGACGTCGGCATTTGCCGATGGCCCTTGGTCTTGGCGTCGGCATTTGACGATGCCCATGGCCTTGGTGTGGGCATTTGCCGATTGCGTCCGA
>AWWV01011037.1:0-18287 GCA_001974805.1 Corchorus capsularis
TTGGCGTCGGCATTTGCCGATGCCCATGGCCTTGGCGTCGGCATTTGCCGATGCCCATGGCCTAGGCGTCGGCATTTGCCGATGGCCCGTTGCCTTGGTATCGGCATTTGCCGATTGCGTTGGAATTTGATGATGTCCCTTATCCCCTTGGCCTAGGGGTCGGCATTTGCTGATGCCCATGGCCTTGGCGTCGGTATTTGCCGATGGCCCTTGGCCTTGGCGTCGGCATTTGCTGATGCCCATGTCCTTGACGTCGGCATTTGCCGATGCCCATGGCCTTGGCGTCGGCATTTGCCGATGGCCCTTGGCCTTGGCGTCGGCATTTGCCGATGTCCCTTGGTGCCTACGTGCATATTTCGAGATTTTGACATCTTTTTGAGCTGAAATTTTGCAAACTCCAGCTCTATATTATTCTTGATGTCCCTGCAAAATTTCAGCTCAAAATGCCATGTTTTCTATTTTTTTCGATTTTTCATGTTTCAGAGCATTCCGGCGGGGCTCGGTATAGTTCCGGTCATCCTTGGACCTGAAAATTTGCAGGGAGCATCTCTATATTTTTCTTGGTGACCATGTAAAATTTCAGCTTAAAATTCCCAGTATAATGAGTTTTGTGGCTTTCGGGAAAAATTGTCCCCATTTCGAACATGTGAATGTCTACTACTGGAGAAGCTCTAAATTCTGTTTAGCTCTTTAGGGGGGAGTGACTCTTGGCCAAAAGTGGTCTGTTGGCCCCATGCACCTTGCACCTTGGGGGCGCCTTGGGGCCACTTGGGGCAACCTCGGGGGCGCCTTGGGGCCTCCTCGGGGGCAGCTTTGGGCCCTAACGTGGGTTCCAATGAGTCACAAGGGTGGTCCATTAATCCATATTTATCCCCCCGATATGGTGACAGATCTCCCTCGGATGCCGGAAATGACCCAAATGCATGAGCATGACTCTCGATAGTCCCGATGTGGCGTCGGCATTTGCCGATGGCCCATGGCCTTGGCGTCGACATTTGCCGATGGCCTTGTCGGAATTTGATGATGTCCCTTGTTACATTGGCGTTGGCATCGGCATTTGACGATGGCATGTGGCCTTGGTGTCGGCATTTGCTGATTGCGTCGGAATTTGATGATGTCCCTTGTCTGCTTGGCACTGGCATCGGCTTTTGACGATGGCACGTGGCCTTGGTGTCGGCATTTGCTGATTGCGTCGAAATTTGATGATGTCCCTTGTCCACTTGGCATTAGCATCAGCATTTGCCGATGGCCCATGGCCTTGGAATCGGCATTTGCCGATGCCCATGGCCTTGGCGTCGGTATTTGCCGATGGTCCATGGCCTTGGCGTCGGCATTTGCTGATGGCCCATTGCCTTGGCATCGCCATTTGCCGATTGTGTCCGAATTTTATGATGTCCCTTGTCCCCTTGGAATTGGCATCGGCATTTGCCGATGGCCCTTGGCCTTGGCGTCGGTAGTTGCCGATGCCCATGGCCTTGACGTCGGCACTTGCCGATGGCCCATGGTCTTGGCGTCGGCATTTGCCGATGGCCCTTGGCCTTGGCGTCGGCATTTGCTGATGTCCCTTGGTGCCGACGTGCATATTTCGAGATTTTGACATCTTTTTGAGCTGAAATTTTGCACACTCCATCTCTATATTATTCTTGATGTCCCTGCAAAATTTCAGCTCAAAATGCCATGTTTTCTATTTTTTTCGATTTTTCATGTTTCGGAGCGTTCCGGCGGGGCTCGGTAAAGTTCTGGTCATCCTTTGGACCTGAAAATTTGCAGGGAGCATATCTATATTTTTCTTGGTGTCCATGTAAAATTTCAGCTTAAAATTCCAAGTATAATGAGTTTTGTGGCTTTCGGGAAAAAGTGTCCCCATTTTGAACATGTGAATGTCTACTGCTGGAGAAGCTCTAAATTCTGTTTAGCTCTTTAGGGGGGAGTGACTCTTGGCCGAAAGTGGTCTGTTGGCCCCATGCACCTCGCACCTTGGGGCCTCCTCGGGGGCGCCTTGGGGCCTCCTCGGGGGCACTTTTGGGCCCTAACGTGGGTTCCAATGAGTCACAAGTGTGGTCAATTAGTCCATATTTACCCCCCGATATGGTGACGGATCACCCTCGGATGCCGGAAATGACCCAAATGCATGAGCATGACTCTCGATAGTCCCGATGTGGCGTCAGCATTTGCCGATGGCCCATGGCCTTGTCGGAATTTTGATGACGTCCCTTGTCATGTTGGCAAAATTAGTGTCTCCCATCATCATTGTCTACACAGAAAGAACAATGTGTTTAGTAAAAAAAACATGGATTAAATGCATGTAGTACATGAAATTAGCGGATTGAAAATTCCAATCCCCATATAAAAAAGAGAAAAATGAGATATTAAATATGAAAATAGCATTATTTTGAGGAAAACCTGGACCAGGGCGCCTTCGACACCCTGCCATTGTGTTCGTTTCGAAAAGTTAGGTGGTTTTAAAAAAAAAAGTACCTCAATCGGACAACCGAGCGCAAAGTTATGGGCTTTCAAACTTTTTCATAATATTTTGTCCTTATGATTCAAACTATTATTTTTGTCTTATTAATCCAAACGACGTTGTTTTGTGATGACTTTATTTTTGCCACTTAGCCCATACCTGCGGTTTCTTCTTATTTTTTCATTTGGCCGTTAATTTAAATATGCTTCTCCATTTATCTGCCCAAATTTTTTTCAACTTCATTTCCGACCATTCTGCGAGCGGCTGCCTCCTCAAAAGCAAAAACTACCTTGAATGTTGCAGAGGAGAGGAGTGGAGAGAGATCCTTTGATGGTTTGCTCAAAATCCATCGATCGTCGCGCTTAGTGTATTTATTGAGTAATCCTCGTTTTTTTTTTGTTTAAATTCCTGTGTTTCGGTGATCCTTTCATGGTTTGCTCTGCAATGTGTTTTATGCATTCAGAAGTCTACTACGAGAGTCCAATTAGCAGATAGTATGCCTACAGTCACGTATGCAATTAACCAGCAATTATGGGAGATGTATGCCTGCCTGCTGTGTCAATAAACTTATTGTTTTCTATAGATAAAGTTTAGCTAATTATGGGGGAGTTTAAGGATTAAAGGATCTCATCTCAGTTCTTATTGTTTTCTTTTTCCATCTTCGTTTTTCTGGTTTATTTTAAAATTTATAGACATTGGGGTTTCTGTAATTCTTTTTTAGACCGTTTTAAGAGGGAGGGTGATTTGGGTGAGAAAGCTGAAAATATCGCATCTCTTGTTTCCAAAACGGTTAGTTCTTCATCTTTTGGTGTTAGTTATTCTCCTTTTGTTGTTCAATCTTTGATACTTTCAGGTTTTATATAAGATTCATTTCTCCTTATATTTTCAAGTTTCGTTATTGGCTCATTTGCAGGTCAGTTTGCTTCTTTCTTCCCCTTTATATGTTTTCAGTTTAAGCTCTTTTTAAAATTTCTCCCACTTCCTTATCCTTCTGTTTTGGTTTTCAATTTCCTTCTTTTATCATTGTAAAGTTGGATCTGTTTTGCCATGGGATATTATCGGATTTTAAATGTTACTATTTTATCTTCTCATATGATGATTTGGTTGGATTTAATGCCCACTCAGAATTTAGCCGGTCTCCTTTTTGCTTGCTATTCAACTGGTATGTTACTGTTGCAATTTCTAATAGAAGGGTTTTGGTCTTTCACATTAAGGAGGTTTAAACTTGATTGGTTGTGTTAGAGAGTATATTTATAGCTTTTCTTCGGCTAAGATTTTGTTCAACGAATATAAATATTTTAAGGAGTTTTTTTTGTCAAAAATCATGTCAAACTAAGCCGCGGCCCAAAATGCATTTTCAGCCAAAATCTGTACTCGACTTCGACTAAAAAATGACCCGAATTTTTTTTTCTCATTTTTTTTACACAATATTCAGAAAAAATATATAATTCAACGCCAAAAAGATTGAAGGGTTTTACACACTTCTAATACTGTTTTTCTTTTTTTTTTCCTAAATTTATTTCTAATTAAATCGAAAAAAGATTTAGATGTTCGTAAAAACAAACAAATCCTTAATTCCAATGTGATTGTAATTTGGTTCGATGAATATAACTATTTCGATGAGTCTTTTTGCCAAAAATCATGAAAATTGAGCTGCGGCCACGGAACGCGGAGTTAGCCAAAACCATGATGGTTCGTACATAATTTTGGCTAAAAACTGACCAAATTTTTTTTTCTCAATCTTTTGTCACAATACTCAGAAAAATATGTAATTCAACGTCAAAATAATTAGAAGGCTTTTCTCGCTTCTAATATAGTTTTTCCTTTTATTTCTTTCGAATTTATTTCTAATTAAATCGAAACAAGATTTAGATGCTCGTAAAAAAAATGTTAAATCCATTGTGGTTGAGATTTAGTTCGATGAATGTCGCCATTTCGAGGAATCTTTCTACCAAAAATCATTAAAACTGAGTCATGGCCTCGAAAACGTGTTTTTAGCAAAAAAAAAAATGTCATGGCTAGTACACAATTTCGGCTAAAAACTTACCCGAAAGATGTTCTTTCTCAATTTTTTTACAAAATACTCGAAGAAAATAAATAATTCAACGCAAAAAAAGATTAAATTCAAACAAGATCATTAATATCGTATTTTTTTACAAAATACCCGAAGGGCATTTCACGCTTCTAATATCGTTTTTCCATTTTTTCCGAATTAATTTTAATTAAATTCAAACAAGATTCAGTTGCTCGTTAAAACAAATCCTTAAATCCATTGTAGTTGAGATTTGGTTCGATGAATGTAGTTATTTCGAGGAGTTTTTCTGTCAAAAATCATTAAAACTAAGCTGAGTCTCATGGCCTCGAAACGCATTTTTAGCAAAAAACCGTCATGGTTAGTACACGATTTCGGCTAAAAGCTTACTCGAAAGATTTTTTTTTCTCAATTTTTTTACAAAATACTCAAAAAAATTACATAATTCAACGCAAAAATGATTGAAGGGCATTTTACGCTTCTAATATCATTTTTCCTTTTTTTTTTCTAAATTAATTTTTAATTAATTTGAAACAAGATTTAGATGCTCGTTAAAACAAATTCTTAAATCCATTGTGGTTGAGATTTGGTTCGATGAATATAGCTATTTGAAGGGGTTATTATGCAAAACTTAGCCGGGGCCCGAAACGCGTTTTTAGCCAAAAATCGTGATGGTTGTTGGTACACGATTTTCGGCTAAAAATTGACCCAAAAAGTTTAATTCTTTTTCCAGAATACTCAGAAAAAATATATAATTCAACGCCAAAAGATTTAATTGATCTCTTGACTATATCATGGTGAGATTTTGTGCTTATATATGAAAATTGTTTTGTGTATTTCTTAAATCTCTATTTTAATCCTATGTTGCTTGTTTTGATTGATTGGAGTCGAAACCATCTTGATAAATTAAGTTAACATTAGCTAAATTAAGTCTAAAATTGACGTTCAGATTTAATTGTTTGTAACAATTGAAAGAGAATGGCCAGTTCCTTCCAAGAGAATAAAGAATCAATGAGTGAGTTATTGCTTGTTGTGCTTGTTCATAAATTATTAGTTCGTAAAACTTTGTTATTTATATCACTTTTCTTTTCTTTTTTTGAATTTATTTCTAAGATTAAAATACTCGTAAAAACAAACCCTTAAATCCAATGTGATTGAAATCTAGTTAGATGAATATAGATATTTCAAGGTGTCTCTATGACAAAAACCATTCAAAACTGAGTTGAGACGCTGAAGCACGTTCTTAGCCAAAAACCGTTATGGTTAATACACGATTTTTATTTTCATTTTTTGCCACAATAGTCAAAAAAAGTATATAATTCAATGCCAAAGTGATTGAAGGGCTTTTCTCGATTCTTATATCACTTTTCACTTTTCATTTTTTTCCGAATTTATTTCTAATTAAATAGAAACAAGATCCAGATGCTCGTAAAAACAAATCCTTAAATCCAATGTGGTTGAGATCTGGTTAGATGAATATAGATATTTCAAGGTGCCTCTATGCCAAAATCCATTTAAAACTGAGTTGATACCCTGAAACGTGTTCTTAGCCAAAAACCGTGATGGTTAATACACGATTTCAGTTAAAAACAAACCCGAAAATTTTTTTTCTCAATTTTTTGCCACAATGCTCAGGAAAAAATATATAATTCAGCGCCAAAAGGATTGAAGGGTTTTTCACGCTTCTAATATCATTTTCCACATTTTTCCTAATTAATTTCTAATAAAATCAAAACAAACTTCAGATGCTCGTTAAAACAAATCCTTAAATCCAATGTGGCTTAGATTTGGTTCGATGAATATAGACAGTTCAAAGAGTCATTACGCCAAAAATCATGCAAAACTGAGCCATGGCCCTGAAACGCATTTTTAACCAAAAATAGCGTTCACAATTTCGGCTAAAATTCTGTAAAAATTGTCCCGAAAATTTTTTCCTCAATTTTTGCCACAATACTTAGAAAAAAATATATAATTCAATGCCAAAAAAATTGAAAGGTTTTTCACGTTTTTAATGTCGTTTTTCCATTTTTCCAAGTTAATTTCTAAGTAAATCGAAACAAGATTCAATGCTCGTAAAAACAAATACTTAAATCCAATGTGACTGAGATTTGTTAAGATTAATATAAATATTTCATGGAGTCTTTATGCCAAAAATCATGCAAAACTGAGTCGGGGTCCCGAAACGCGTTTTTACCCAAAGTAGACGATTTTCGGCTAAAAACTGACTCAAAAATTTTTTTCTCAATTTTTTTACACAATTCTCAGAAAAAATATATTATGCAACACTAAAAAGATTGAAGGACTTTTCACGCTTCTAATATCGTTTTTCCATTTTTCTGAGAATTAATTTCTAATTAAATCGAAACAAAATTCAGATGCTCGTAAAAACAAATCCTTAAATCCAATGTGGCTGAGATTTGGTTCGATGATTATAGATATTTCAAGGAGTCGTTACGTCAAAAATCATGCAAAACTGAGCTGGGGCCTCAGAATGCGTTTTTATCCAACAATCGTGATGTAACGTGCTAGATTTCGCCTAAACTACTCGAATAAAAACTGACCCGAAATTTTTTCTTCAATTCTTTGCCACAATATTCAGAAAAAATATATAATTCAACGCCAAAAATATTGAAGGGTTTTTCACGCTTCTAATATCGTTTCTCTTTTTTTTCGAATTAATTTCTAATTTAATCGAAACCAGATTCAGATGCTCGTAAAAACAAATCTTTAAATCCAATGTGGGTGAGATTTCGTTTAATGAATATAGATATTTTAAGGTGTCCTTACCCCAAAAATCATGCAAAACTGAGCCAAGATCTCGGAATGTGTTTTTAGCAAAAAAAAAAAAAAATACTGTGATAGTTAATACACGATTTCAACTAAAATTTAACAAAAACTTACCCAAAATATTTTTCTTCTATGCCTTGCCACGATACTTAGAAAAAATATATAATTCAACGCCAAAAAAAATTGAATTGTTTTTCACACTGCTAATATCGTTTTTCCATTTTTTTTTCAGAATTTATTTCTAATTAAATCGAAACAAAATTCAGATTCTCGTAAAATCAAATCCTTAAATCCAATGTGACTTAGATTTGGTTAGATGAATATAGATATTTTAAGGAGTTCTTACTCCAAAAATCATGCAAAACTGAACCGGGGCCTCAAAACGGTTTTTACCCAAAAATTGTGATGGTTAGTACACAAATTCGGTTAAAAACTGACCCGGAAAATATATATGATTTGCCACAATAGTCAGTAAAATATATGATTTAATCCCAAAATGATTGAGGGTTTTTCACGCTTCTAATATGATTTTTCCTTTTTTTTATCCGAATTAATTTCTTTTTGCTATGTTTATCCGAATTAATTTCTAATTAAATCCATAAATCCAATATTATGACTAAGATTTGGTAAGAGGAATATAGATATTTCAAGGTGTCCTTTCACCAAAAATCATGCAAAACTGAGCTAGGCCCCTGAACGCGTTTTTAGCCAAAAACTCTGATGGTTAGTACACGAATTCGGCTAAAAGCTGACCCGGAAAAGTTTTTCTTAATTTTTTGCCACAATACTAAAAAAATATATATTTCAACACCAAAATAATTATAAGGCTTTTCTCACTGCTAATATCTTTTTTCCATTTTTCCGAACTAATTTCTAATTAAATGGAAAGAAGATTTAGATGGTTGTTAAAACAAATCCTTCATCCAACGTGCCTGACATTTGGTTTGATGAATATACATGTTTCAACGAGCCTTTCCGCCAAAAATCATACAAAACTGAGTCGGGCCCCCGAAACGCGTTTTTAGCCAAAAAATCACGAAGGTTAAAAATTGACCGTAAGAATTTTTTTCTAAATTTTTTGCTACAATACTCAAAAATTATAACAAAGCCTTAAATTCAATGTGACTGAGATTTTGTTAGATAAATATAGATATTTCCAGGAGTTCTTACGCCTTAAATTCAATTTCAATGTGACCGTGAATGGTTACTACTCGAATAAAAACTGACCCAAAATATTTTTTTTCAATATTTGCCACAATACTCAGAAAAAAGTATATAATCCAATGCCAAAAACCATTCAAAACTCAGTCAAGGTTCCGAAACGCGTTTTTAGCAAAAAACCGTGACGATTAGTACACGATTTCTGCTAAACACTAACCCGAAAAATTTTCTTCAATTCTTTGCCACAATACTCAGAAAAAAATATAATTTAACGCGAAAAAGATTAAATATTTTCACGCTTATAATATCGTTTCTCGTTTTTTTTTCCGAATGAATTTTCTAATTTAATCGAAACCAGATTCAGATGCTAGTAAAAAAAATCTTCAAATCCAATATGGTTGAGATTTCGTTTAATGAATAATATAGATATTTCAATGAAACCTTACCACAAATATCATGAAAAATTGAGTCGGGTTCCCGGAACTCGTTTTTAGCAAAAACCCGGGATAGTTAATAGACTATTTTAGCTAATATTTTGGAAAAACTGACCCAAAAAAATTTTCTTTAATTCTTTGCCATGATACTTAGAAAAAATATATAATTCAACGCCAAAAAAATTGAAGGGTTTTTCACGCTGCTAATATCATTTTTCATTTTTATTCTGAATTTATTTCTAATTAAATCGAAACAAGATTCAGATGCTCGTAAAAACAAATCCTTAAATCCAATGTGGCTGAGATTTGGTTCAATGAATATAGATATTTCAAGGAGTCCTTACACCAAAAATCATGCAAAACTGAGTCGGGGCCAAAGAATGCGTTTTTAGCCAAAAACCGTGATGGTTTTGTAAGCAAATTCGGCTAAAAACTTCCGAATATTTGTATTCTCATTTTTTGCCACAATAGTCGGAAAAAGTATATAATTCAATGCCTAAATGATTGAAGGGCTTCTCTCGCTTCTTATATCATTTTTCCTTTTTTTTTCCAAATTTATTTCTAATTAAATCGAAACAAGATTTGTGTGGACTAGCCGCTCCTCTCTCCCCTTCTCCCTCTCCTCTTCTCCCTCTCTAGTTCTCGTTGGTGTTTCGACTCCTCCTCCTCCTCCTTGGTTGTCACGCCAAAGGGGAGGAGGAGGATTTGGTTTTTGTTTTCAATAAGGGATTCAGATCTACAGATCTGGCCAGTTTTATTTCTGTTTTTTTTTTAGTCAGGATGAGTCAGTTTGTTTTTTTAGTCAGTTTCGAGTCTAGTCTCAGTTCTTTTTGAATCTGAGTTATCCAGTCTGAATTTTATGATAGTTTTAAGCATGATCAACCTTTTATTCATTCAGATCTGTGGTAAAATCGTTGTAATCCTTTTCTTTTGGGTGCCAAGGAAGAGATCTGTTCATCGAATCAATTACTTGATCATCGTTGATCAAAGCTTTTTGTTTGGAAGAACAGAAGACAACGAGGGAGTGATGGGTGTAATAACGAGACATCAACATGATTCACGACAGGTGTTTTGGATTTTCAAGGAAGATCCAGTTTTTCTGGTGCAAAAAGTAATCGATTACGTAGTTTTACTAAGTTTTGATGTAATGAGGGATGATATTCCTAAAATTATTGTAAAATCAGTTAAATAAATGAAAGTTATCTATTTTTCAAAAAAAAAATCGAAACAAGATTCAAATGCTCGTAAAAACAAATCCTTAATCCAATGGGGTTGAGATCTTGTTGGATGAATATAGATATTTCAAGGTGTCACTATGCCAAAAACCATTTAAAACTGAGTTGAGACCTTGAAACGTGTTCTTAGCCAAAAACCATGTTGGTTAATACACGATTTCAGTTAAAAACAAACCCGAAATTTTTTTTCTCAATTTTTTGCCACAATGCTCAGGAAAAATATATAATTCAGCACCAAAAGGATTGAAGGGTTTTTCACGTTTCTCATATCATTTTTCCTTTTTTTTTCCCCGAATTACTTTCTAATTAAATCGAAACAAGCTTCAGATGCTCATAAAAACAAATCCTTGAATCCAATGTGGCTTAGATTTGGTTCGATGAATATAGATATTTCAAGGAGTCCCTACGTCAAAAATTATGCAAAACTGACCAGGGCCTCGGAATGCGTTTTTAGCCAAAAATCATGATGTAACGTGCTAGATTTCGACTAATTAGATCAAAACAAAATTTAGCTTCTCATAAAAACAAATCCTTAAATCCAATGTGACTTAGATTTGGTTCGATGAATTTAGATATTTTAAAGAGTTCTTATGCCAAAAATCAGGCAAAATTGAGCCAAAGTCCCAAAACGGTTTTTAGCCAAAAACCGTAATGGTTATTACACGAACTCGGTTAAAAACTAACCTGAAAATTTTTTTTCTCATTTTCTTGCCACAATAGTCAATAAAAATATATAATTGAACGCCAATGTGATTGAAGTGCTTTTCTCGCTTCTAATATCGCTTTTCCATTTTTTTTGTTCCGAATTTATTTCTAATTAAATCAAAACAAGATTCAGATGCTCGTAAAAACAAATCTTTAAATCCAATGTGGTTGAGATCTGGTTAGATGAATATAGATATTTCAAGGTGTCGTTATGCCAACAACCATTCGAAACTGAGTCGAGACCCCGAAACGCGTTCTTAGCTAAAAATCGTGATGGTTAATGCACGATTTCGGCTAAAAACTAACCCGAAATTTTTTTTCTTAATTTTTTGCCACAATACTCAGAAAAAATATATAATTTAGTGCCTTAAAGATTGATGGGATTTTCACGCTTCTAATATCGTTTTTCAATTTTTTTCCTAATTAATTTCTAATTAAATCGAAACAAACTTCAGATGCTCGTAAAAATAAATCCTTGAATCCAATGTAGCTGAGATTTGTTTCGATGAATATAGATATTTCAAGGAGTCCATACCCCAATAATCATACAAAACAGCGCCGGGACCTCAGAATGCGTTTTTAGCCAAAAACACTATTTCGGCTAAAATTTTGCAAAAACTTACTCGAAAATTTTTTCCTCAATTATCTGCCACGATACTTAGAAAAAATATATACTTCAACGATAATTAAATCGAAACACGATTCAGATTCTTGTAAAAACAAATTCTTAAATCCAATGTGTCTGAGATTTGGTCAGATGAATATTGATATTTCAAAGAGTCTTGCTGCAAAAAATCATACAAAACTGAGCCGGGGCCCGAAACACTTTTTTAGCCAAAAGCCATAATGATTATTAGCACATGATTTCGGCTAAAACTGACACGAAATTTTTTTTTTCTCAATTTTTTGCCACAATACTTAGAAAAAATATATATTTCACTGCCAAAAAGATTGAAGGGCTTTTCACGCTTTTAATATCGTTTTTTTTTCATTTTTCCGGAATTAATATCTAATTAAATCGAAACAAGATTCAGATGCTCGTTAAAACAAATCCTTAAATCCAATGTGGCTGAAATTTAGTTCGATGAATATAGAGATTTCAAAGAGTCATTACGTCAAAAATCATGCAAAACTGAGTCATGGCCCTGGAACACATTTTTAGCCAAAAATC
Organism: Corchorus capsularis; assembly: GCA_001974805.1. Lineage (NCBI taxonomy): Eukaryota > Viridiplantae > Streptophyta > Magnoliopsida > Malvales > Malvaceae > Corchorus > Corchorus capsularis. Next base: position 11,990 of record AWWV01011037.1, read on the forward strand.
GCATACATGATTTCGGCTAATATTTTGTAATAATTGTCCCGAAAAATTTTTCCTCAATTTTTGCGACAATACCTAGAAAAAAATATATAATTCAATGCCAAAAAAATTGAAAGGTTTTTCACGCTTCTAATGTCGTTTTTCCTTTTTTTTTCCAAATTAGTTTTTAATTAAATCGAAACAAAATTCAATGTTCGTAAAAACAAATCCTTAAATCCAATGAGGCTGAGATTTGTTTAGATTAATATAGATATTTCTTGGAGTCTTTATGCCAAAAATCATGCAAAGCTGTGTCGGGGTCCCGAAACGCGTTTTACCCAAAGTACACGATTTTCGGCTAAAAACTGACCCGAAAATTTTTCTCAATTTTTTTACACAATTCTCAGAAAAAATATATTATGCAACACCAAAAATATTGAAGGACCTTTCACGCTTCTAATATCGTTTTTCCATTTTCCGAGAATTAATTTCTAATTAAATCGAAATAAGAATCAGATGTTTGTAAAAACAAATCCTTAAATCCAATGTGGTTGAGATCTAGTTAGATGAATATAGATATTTCAAGGTGTCTCTATGGCAAAAACCATTCAAAACTGAGTTGAGACCCTGAAACGCGTTCTTAGCCAAAAACCGTGATAGTTAATACACGATTTCAGCTAAAAACAAACCCGAAATTTTTTTTCCACATTGCTCAGGAAAAATATATAATTCAGCGCCAAAAGGATTGAAGGGTTTTTCACGCTTCTAATATTGTTTTCCCACTTGTTTCCGAAATAATTTCTAATTAAATCGAAACAAGCTTCTGATGTTCATAAAAAGAAATCCTTGAATCCAATGTGGCTGAGATTTGGTTCGATGAATATGGATATTTCAAGGAGTCCTTACGCCAAAATAATGCAAAACTGAGCTAGGGTCTCGGAATGCGTTTTTATTCAAAAATCGTGATGTAACGTGCTAGATTTCGCCTAAACTACTCGAATAAAAACTGACCCGAAACCAGATTCAGATACTCATAAAAATATATAATTCAACGCCAAAAATATTGAAGGGTTTTTCACGCTTCTAGTATCGTTTCTCTTTTTTTCGAATTAATTTCTAATTTAATCGAAACCAGATTCAGATGCTCGTAAAAACAAATCCTTAAATCCAATGTGGATGAGATTTCGTTGAATGAATATATATATTTTAAGGTATCCTTACCCCAAAAATCATGCAAAACTAAGCCGAGATCCCGGAACGTGTTTTTAGAAAAAAAAAATCCGTGATATTTAATACATGATTTTAGCTAAAATTTTGCAAAAACTGACCCATAAATTTTTTCTTCTACGCCTTGCCACGATACTTAGAAGAAAAATATAATTCAATGCCAAAATTTTTTTCTCATAAACCATATCCTTAAACCACGATGCTAATATCGTTTTTCCATTTTTTTCCGAATTTATTTCTAATTAAATCGAAACAAAATTCAGATTCTCATAAAACCATATCCTTAAATCCAATGTGGCTTTGATTTGGTTCGATGAATATAGATATTTTAAGGAGTTTTTACGCAAAAAATCAAGCAAAACTGAGACAGGGGCCTCAAAGCGGTTTTACCAAGGTTGTTAATTCCGTACCGGTACCGGGTTTTTCGGCCAGTACGCGCCGGAAATCATCAAACCCGGTACCGATAGACTAGATGTTCCGTACCAGTAGATTTTTCGGTGATTTCGGCACTGTTCCGGTCGTTCCGCTGCGTTCCGAAGATTTCGGCGAAAAATGGTGTTCCGCCCGAATCTGAAAAATGACTTCCGTGAAAGATTTTTTTTATTTTTTTAATACTTTATTAATTTTAAATTCTGACCTTTCATCTAATATATAAATAAAAGAAACCCCACATCTACCCCACTTGCTATTATTTATTTCTTCTTTCTAAATCAGACTCCACAAACCACTGTACACAGCTTTAGCTGTCTCTCTCTCAAGACTCAAAAATTCCATGGAACTTTGCTTTTAACTTTCAGTCACTATCAAGGTTAGAAGCAAGTCAACTTCATCTTCTTTTAATTTTATTTTTTATAGTTATTTCACATCAATAGAATATATATCTATTACTTTTTCTTGATAGAATATATTAATATATTATTTTATAGTATAATTTTTGTGTTCAATAGTCAGTAAAAATATATGATTCAATGCCAAAATGATTGAAGGTTTTTCACGCTTCTAATATCATTTTTCCTCTTTTTTATCCGAATTAATTTCTAATTAAATCCAATATGACTAAGATTTGGTTCGAGGGATATAAATATTTCAAGGTGTCCTTTCACCGAAAATCATGCAAAACTGAGCCAGGCCCCTGAACGCGTTCTTAGCCAAAAACTCTGATGGTTAGTACACGAATTTGGCTAAAAGCTGACCCGGAAAAAAAAAATTTCTTAATTTTTTCCCACAATACTTAAAAAAATATATAATTCAACACCAAAATGATTATAAGCCTTTTCTCCCTGCTAATATCTTTTTTCCATTTTTCCGAATTAATTTCTAATTAAATCGAAACAAGATTCAGATGGTTGTTAAAACAAATCCTTCAATCCAATGTGGCTGAGATTTAGTTCGATGAATATAAATATTTCAATGAGTCATTACACCAAAAATCATGCAAAAATGAGCCGGGACCCCCGAACGCATTTTTAGCCAAAAACCGTGATGGTTGGTATACGATTTCGATTAAAATTTTGCAAAAACTTGCTAGAAAATTTTTTCCTCAATTTTTTGATACAATACTCAAAAAAATATATAATTCATCGGCAAAAAAATTGAAGGATTTTTCACGCTTCTAGTATCATTTTTCGATTTTTTCCGAATTTATTTCTATTTAAATCGAAACAAGATTCAAATGCTCGTAAAAAAAAATTTGTCAATGTTGAGAAACCGGACCGGAAGGTGAGTCGGATTCATTGTCGGTTCGTGGTTCAACCGATCTGATCAGTTCAACCACTAGTCTAATTGTTTTCCTAAAAACCATTGAAAAACTATTATTTTTAAATTTAAATTATTTTTAAAAATGTCCTATATAAAAATGTTGTATAAATCCGGGATTTCTGGCTCAACCCGATCCGATTTTGGTTCAACCTTCCGGTTTAGGCGTTTGTTGACTGGTCTGTTGACTGGCGGTTTTATACATATGACGGAACCAGATTCATGACCGGGTCCTGGTTGAAAATTGCAAATTGTTAAGTCCAATGTGCCTAACATTTGGTTCGATGAATATAGATGTTTCAAGGAGTCTTTCCGCCAAAAACATGCAAAACTGAGTCGGGGCCCCGAAACGCGTTTTTAGCCAAAAAATCGTGAAGGTTAAAAATTGACCGTAAAAATTTTTTTCTCACTTTTTTGCCACAATACTCAAAAAAATATAACAAATCCTTAAATTCATTGTGACTGAGATTTTGTTCGATTAATATAGATATTTCAAGAAGTCCTTACGCCAAAAATCATACAAAACTGAGCGGGGACCCCGGAACGCGTTTTTAACCAAAAACCATGAATGGTTACTACTCGAATAAAAACTAACCCAAAATATTTTCTTTTTCAATCTTTGCCACAATACTCAGAAAGAACTATATAATCCAGTGCCAAAAACCATTCAAAACTCAGTCAAGGCTCCGAAACACATTTTTAGCAAAAAAACCGTGATGATTAGTACACGATTTATGCTAAACACTAACCCGCAAAAAAATTCTTCAGTTCTTTGCCACAATACTCAGAAAAAGATATAATTTAACGCCAAAAAGATTAAAGATTTTCACGCTTCTAATATCGTTTCTCTTTTTCTTTTTTTTTTGAATTAATTTCTAATTTAATCGAAACCAGATTCAGATACTAGTAAAAAAAAATCCTCAAATCCAATGTGGTTGAGATTTCATTTAATGAATATAGATATTTCAATGAAACCTTACCCCAAAAATCATGCACAACTGAGCCGTGGTCCCGGAACGCGTTTTTAGCAAAAGCCGTGATAGTTAATATACGATTTCAGCTAATATTTTGCAAAAACTGACCTAATTTTTTTTTTCAATTCTTTGCCACGATACTTAGAAAAAATATATAATTCAAATCCAAAAAAATTGAAGAGTTTTTCACGCAGCTAATATCGTTTTTCCATTTTTATTCTGAATTTATTTCTAATTAAATCGAAACAAGATTCAGATGCTCGTAAAAACAAATCCTTAAATCCAATGTGGCTGAGATTTGGTTCAATGAATATAGATATTTTAAGGAATCCTTACACCAAAAATCATGCAAAACTAAGTCGGGGCCAAAGAACGCGTTTTTAGCCAAAAACCGTGATGGTTGTACACGAATTCGGCTAAAAACTGTCGAATATTTTTATTCTCATTTTTTGCCACAATAATCAGAAAAAATATATAATTCAATGCCTAAATGATTGAAGGGCCTTTTTCGCTTCTTATATCATTTTTCCTTTTTTTTCGAATTTATTTCTAATCAAATCGAAACAAGATTCAGATGCTCGTAAAAACAAATCCTTAAATCCAATGTGGTTGAAATCTGGTTGGATGAATATAGATATTTCAAGGTGTCTCTATGCCAAAAATGCATTTAAAACTGAGTTGAGACCTTGAAACGCGTTCTTAGCCAAAAACCATGATGGTTAATACACGATTTAGTTAAAAACAAACCCGAAAAAAAAAATTTCTCAATTTTTTGCCACAATGCTCAGGAAAAATATATAATTCAGTGCCAAAAGGATTGAAGGGTTTTTCACGCTTCTAATATCGTTTTTCCACTTTTTATCGAATTAATTTCTAATTAAATAGAAATAAGCTTCAGATGCTCATCAAAACAAATCCTTGAATCCAATGTGGCTTAGATTTGGTTCGATGAATATAGACATTTCAAGGAGTCCTTAAGTCAAAAATCATGCAAAACTGAGCCGGGGCCTCGGAATGCGTTTTTATCCAAAAATCGTAATGCAATGTGCTAGATTTTGACTAATTAGGTCAAAACAAAATTCAGATTCTCGTAAAAACAAATCCTTAAATCCAATGTGACTTAGATTTCTTCGATGAATATAGATATTTTAAGGAGTTCTTACGCCAAAAATCATGCAAAACTGAGCCGGAGTCTCAAAACGGTTTTTAGCCAAAAACCGTGATGGTTAGTACACGAATTCGGTTAAAAACTGACATGAAATTTTTTTTTCTCATTTTTTTGCCACAATAGTCAATAAAAATATATAATTCAACGCCAATGTGATTGAAGTGCTTTTCTCACTTCTAATATCATTTTTCCATTTTTTTCCGAATTTATTTCTAATTAAATCGAAACAAGATTCAGATGCTCGTAAAAACAAATCCTTAAATCCAATGTGGTTGAGATCTGGTTAGATGAATATAGATATTTCAAGGTGTCGTTATGCCAAAAACAATTCGAAACTGAGTCGAGACCCCGAGACGCGTTTTTAGCCAAAACCGTGATGGTTAATGCACGATTTCGACTAAAAACTAATCCCGAAAATTTTTTTCTCAATTTTTTGCCACAATACTCAGGAAAAAATATATAATTCAGCGCCAAAAGGTTTGAAGGGTTTTTCACGCTTTTAATATCGTTTTCCTACTTTTTTCTGAATTAATTTCTAATTAAATCAAAACAAGCTTCAGATGCTCATAAAAACAAATCCTTGAATCCAATGTGGCTTAGATTTGGTTCGATGAATATAGATAGTTCAAGGGGTCCTTACGCCAAAGATAATGCAAAACTGAGCCGCCAGGGCCTCGGAATGCGTTTCTATCCAAAAATCGTGATTGAACGTGCTAGATTTCGACTAAAATTTTGCAAAAACTGACCCGAAAATTTTTTCTTCAATTCTTTGCCATAATACTCAGACAAATATATAATTCAACGCTAAAAAGATTGAAGGGTTTTTCATGCTTATAATATCGTTTCTGTTTTTTTTTCCGAATTAATTTCTAATTTAATCGAAACCAGATTCAGATGCTCGTAAAAACAAATCCTTAAATCCAATGAGGGTGAGAATTCATCTAATGTATATAGATATTTTAAGGTGTCCTTACCCCAAAAATCATGCAAAACTGAGCCGGGATCCTGGAATGTGTTTTTAGCAAAAAAAGTTGTGATAGTTGTCGGAACGTGCGGGTCCGGGAACCCTATCGCTCCGACTTGGATAAGAGGAGTCGCCACTAACCAATTTCTAGGTGTGATTAGTCACCTAACTACCATTTAAACTTAGTTGGGTCCATCCTTGGCGAAGGACCTGACTAAGCCTACTGGTCCTGGT
>AWWV01011039.1:0-80000 GCA_001974805.1 Corchorus capsularis
AATTTTTTGTCACAATACAAAGAAAAAAATATAATTCAACTCCAAAAAGATTGAGGTCTTTTCACGCTTCAATTATCATTCTTCGTTCTTTTTTTCCGAATTAATTTCTAATTAATTCGAAACAAGATTGAGATACTCGTAAAACCAACTCCTTATACCCAATGTGGCTAACATTTGGATCGATGAATATAGATATTTCAAGGTGTTTTTGCACCAAAAATCATGCAGAATTCAGCCGGGGCTCCAGATTTCGTTTTTAGCCAAAAACTGTGATGGTTAGTGCACGATTTCGGCTAAAATACGGACCCGAAAAATTTTCTCTCAATTTTTTGCCAAAATACAAAGAAAAAAATATATAATTCAAATCCAAAAAGATTGAGGGGTTTTCACGCTTCAAATATCGTTTTTCGATTTTTTTTTCCAAATTAATTTCTAATTAAATCGAAACAAGATTCAATGCTCGTAAAAACAAATTCTCAAATCCAATGTGGCTGAGATTTGATTCAATAAATATAGATATTTCAATAGGGTCTTGTTATCAAAGAAACAAAAGAAATTATCCCGCTTAAAGCAAAATAAAGTGAAATAAGAAATCAAACCCGCAACATTGGTGAGGGTTATATTAAGTCAACTGAAATCATTGTATGGTATGATCTTCTTTTATTAAAAAAAACTTTAATTTTTTTAACCAATTTTTTTTCTTTTTTTACTTTTATTGGAACTTATAACAGCCTGGCAAAAGTCAAAAAAAATTTTTTTTGAGAAGTGAAACATTAGCGAGGGTTACATTAAGTCAAATGACATAATTACATATTACGATCTTCTTTTATTTAAAAGTACTTTAAATTTCTTGACTTTTGCCAACACTTATAACAGTCGGTGAAAGTGAGTTTTACTGGCACTTAAAATAGACTTTTGCCTACTTTTCTTGACTTTTTCCGACAGTTTTAACTTCCAGTAAAATTGAGTTTTCTTAAATTTAACAATGAAAAACCACAATATTTTGATCTCATGAAAATGGTCAAATTGATGTTTTTCTATGGAAATGAATTTGAATGAAACACGATAATTGTCCTTTCTTTAACTGTCTCACCTTCACGTGTGTCGTCTGACCCGATGTATTCAAATTAAATTAAATTAAAATTAAAACATATAATTTGAGAATTTTGTAAATTATATGTTTTATTTACAAAATTTTCAAATTATATGTTTTAATTTTAATTTTAATTTAAAGGATAATTATTTAATACACTGACACTATAAATTTTGAATTCCACAAGTGAGCTGACGAGTTGACACATACCCATTTTCCCGAATTAATTTTGTTTTCAAATTTCAAAATTATTCCCCAAAAGACACATATCAATCTTTAGACTCATATGTGTAGTTTGTTAAATTCCACTGATAAAGACATATCACCTGCAATTGCAGGAGGTAGCTCCCTATTATGAAGCCACGTACCCCTCTTCACCTGATATAAAGTAACGGTGTTAACGTTACTTTTTTGTCTTTGGCTTTTTCACGTATCTTTCAATCTTTCATCACTTGATCTTTTCTTTTTTCTTTCCATATTTGTGTAAAAGTGATTTATTGATCCAAGAGACCAAGACTATTTTTTTTTGGCCAAAAATTTATCCAACACTATTTAGTTTTGTTTCCTATGAGCAAATCACTTTGGTTTAAGTTTATACGATTGCTAATCTCCACTGATAGTGTGATTTATAATTTTCCTTAAATTATTATTATTTTGATTTAAATTCTTTATTAATTGAAATTTGTCAGTTCATATATTCGCAAATTAATTTCGACGTTTATACGAATCAATGTTATAAGCTCCGGCCAAACAATGAAACTGAAAAATAGATGCTGACTGCTGCAAAGATGAGATCAACATTAAAGGGCATAGTGCTATGGTATAATGAGCAAGTGATGTTTACATATAAAGATTAATCTATCAATCTCCTATATTACAGTTAAAATGATTCTAATCTTCCATTTCTCTTTACAGCCAATATGATACAGAAAACAAGACATCATCTTCTTGGACTAAAAACAAAGAAGCAAAGATTGAGATGTCACCATACTCAGCAGTGATTGATTACCATCATCACGAAATTTAAGCCAGCTTCATTCACAGCATTATCATGTCTATCTTCAGTAATCATGAGGCCAAAAATCCTCCATATCTATAGACAATGCTCGAGACCAGAATGTATGGATTCTATCCTCCAGTCCAGCTCCTTTAAAACAGATCATAGATTGTAACATGAAAGGCTTTCATCAAAGCTTGCATCTAAACGATGTCCAACATTGCTGCAACTTCATCTGGTTCCTGAAGCAGAGGAGGCAGAGGAGGCCAAAATAAACTCCAACCTCAAAAAGCCATCCACATTTATGCTATAGCACCTGCTGTTGAGATATCATCTGAATCACGGTTGGAACATGCACTTCATCTCGAGAAGTGGCAGTGGGCTCATTCTGTAGGGTTGGACTAGGCTTTTCTTCTTTAAGCCAAAAGATTCATTCCAGCTGAGGAGATAGGTTCTGATGGCTTCCTTCCATAAAGGTTAAATGGTTCAATGTTGAAGCCTAGTCTTCCAACATCAAGTAATTGAATACTTCCAACTGTCTTGACAGTTGACACCATCTTGCAAAATTTGCTATTGATGCTAGACCACAAAAACTTCATGACTTCAAATCCATGGTGTCCAACCTTCATACATGCTGCAAAGGTTATCAACACTCGTAGCTTGCTTGAGTAGATAATCCACCTGCTCTGCAATGCTAATTTCCCTGAAAGAAGTATCAAAGAACAAGGTATTAGTACATATTTCACTTGATACCCTTTTCCAGTCTCAAAAGAAAGTAGATACCTTCTCTCCGTAATATCTCGCCCATCTAACTTCATTTCAACACGTTTAAGGACTGACATTGCATAAGCATTTTTACCTGCAGGAAGAAATAGGTTACCACAATGGAAAGTTAAATAGAAACCTCCAAGTTCTTTAAACATTTGCTTAAACTTAAAGCTTACAAAGTATCCACGAGAGAGAAAGCCATTAAAAAAAATAAAGAATTTCTCACTGGTTAGTGTGGAAGAATTTAGGCCTAAACCCTAAAGCATAACCTGAAACCAAATCTAGCAGAGAGGCACCTAGATCAATTTAAATCTAATGGCAAATCAGTAGCATCATTAAATACTAAATATGCGAGGAAAATCACATATTTTTATAACCCATTCATTGAATTTATATCATCCAATTCATACTTGAATTGCTTTCCTAATTACTTCTTATTCTACACTTCAATCAAAACAAAGATTTCAATTGAAACCTCAAGTTAAAAAAAGAACATCTATGGAAAAGGACAGCAAAGACAAGTGTGAATACGCTATGAAAAGCAACTGGAATATTGGCAATCTGGGAGGTGCTTGAGTTTGCAGGGGATGCTGCTACGCCCTTTTGCAGCTCATTTAAGGGATGAAAAACACAGAATTATACTTGATATTCCAGAATGCTTGACTTTAATAGTCAATATCACTAGTCATAGTAAGAGGGAAGTTCCTAATCATGGAAACTATACCAAGTTTCTATTTCGGGACAGACTCACCTTTATAGAAAATGGGGAAAAAAAATGTTTACTGGTTCTCTAAGCTATATTTTGCACTTGGCCAAAAACAGGGTTACTTTTTACACTTACCCCTTGCTATACGACTGGCAGTTTGTGTGTTGTTGACAACTTCATGACTCTCATCACCAACCTCAACTATGTTTGATGTGGATGCTTCATCCTTACCACCAAATTTCAAGTCTAAACTCTCCTTGTTTGAAGGTTGTGAAGATTCTAGAGGAGCATTTACAGCTTCATCATCCACTGAAAGCACAACTTTGACATATTCAGTTGGCTCATTAGTTGCTGCATCACTATTGTTCTCCTCATCATTCTTGGACGCTCTCTGCCCAAAATGTGAGATTTTATCATATTCACTTTGAGAAGATGGAACAATAGTTTGACCATCATCAGCCTTTTTGGTCTCAAAACCAGACCAAATATTTGCAATCACCTCTGCTGGGTCATTTGTGCCATCCGAAAGACTAGTAGCATTTGAAGCCACACCAGATTCTACACTGCTACTGCTACTACCAATGCTATCTGGTAGTGATATCCATTCTTTATCTTGCAAAGAAAGCCCAGTTAGATCAACAAAATCTTTGGTGCTTCCACTGCCTGATGTGGAGATGCTCTCTCCAGCTCTTTCATCAGATTCAGTGGCATCACCAGCAAGATCCGGTCTCGACAATCTAATGCCCTGTGATTTTACTTCCTGGCTTTCACCTAATCCTTCAAGAGCCTGGAGAGAGAGAGAGCATTATTGTTAGTCTTGGTATCATAAATATGTTGTGGTACAATTTATCCAATCTAAAATTGATATCGAAACTGGATTTTACTTTATGCAGGTTTCCAGCATGAAGACTGGCAGTTCGTGCAAGCGTGGTCAACAAAGAATGTAGTTCTTTCACAGAAAATGTAAGAGATGGCACCAAAGTCTTAAACGTCTGGCAAGTCTCCCTAACTCTTACGCCATAAGACTGGTATATGGCTTGTCCATGTATTGGAGATACTTCCATCTTTGTCTCTTGCTCTCTTGACATAGCTTCAGTCATAGCCGACACATCCTTGGATAAAACTGACTCTAGCGGAAGAAGGATTGAATTTGCCTGCTACAACGCCAACATGAGAAAATTAGTTATCACACAGAATCTAAATCAGCAGAATTTTGACAAAGTTATGTTATTTCATGAAAGAGACAAACTTGGTCAAGGCAGCCACACAGAAACACATCATAACAGATAAAGTAAACAGTAAAGCAAGCTACAGAGCATGAGTCAAAAGACGAGAACCTTTGAAAGATCTTCCATCAAAGAATGATGTACAGCTGCAGCCTCCTTTCCCAGATTGTGAACATCATGCAGATCTTCTGTTATTGCCAAAACCTACGGTGAAGCTAAATAACGTCAACCACAGAAAATCACCAAAGAGAACAAATACAAGAAATTTGTTTAATTATATTTAAAAAGAGATTATAACGGCATATGTTGGAAAGAGAGCAAAAGGGGTGAAAGAAGAAAAAGAACAGTAGAAAGGGCTCTACAAAGAGTACTTATTGATCATAATACTAGCTAATAAACTAGAAAAAACCTTAAATCTAAAGCAAACCACAGATGATAAAAGTTCTCCCAATGGTTAGCAACATATTATTTTGTATCATACAATTTTTTGATTTCTTGAGGCAATGAGGTCAGTGCAGAGTTTTCCTCAAGTTACAAACAGAAAACAATTGCTTGCATAAAACCTTGAAATAGGTATATACTTTCTTGCCTACTATGCCTTAATCAAAGTCATGATAAGTTCTAACTTACTACAAATTTGTAGACAACGCTATGCAAGACATAATATGGACGCAGAAAAAATAAAACTCATTAAGGAACACACATACCCAAAAAAATAAAATAAAAGCAACAACAATGACACTCTACAAGTCATAATATGTACCATCCATAATGAAATTACAAAAAAACTGTATCAACAAAGACATAATGAATGTTTTGTAATTTTCATTCAGTACGCAAGAAGATATGTAATAAAACAAGTTGATGCGATGAAGCTTCATGACACACATAGGAAGCAAATTTTGATTATTATAAAAAAAGATAATACCTCTTCCAACATTGAACCAGATTCAGTTGTTAATGCAGTATGGCCCCTAGAGACACGAGCAAATGCAGATAAAGCAACACTGGCTTCATATGCGCAATCTCTCATTGCAAGAACAGTGCTTTGTAGATCACCTGCAAAATGATGAATGTAGCGGGTGAAGGCTGCCCATGCACTTGCAAAAGAAAAAAAAGATATGTTTATGCTTTGAGTTCCACACATGCAAATGCATGCAGATGATTATTATATGTATAAGCTGATGAAAGAAGATGTGACCTGAAGCAGATTTTGCTTTAAGAGACGCAATGCATAGTTCATTAGTAGCAGAATACAAGCCAGTGGAAGCAACTTCCATGTTGCTTTGTGCAAGCTTCCATTCTTGTTCAGTACCTACAATGAGCCAAAAGACCATATTTACCACCCATTTGGAAGTATCTTACATATTAGTAATATAATTCAAGCATCCATTTAGAGGAGAAACTCACGTGTAAAAGAATGATAGGTAACCTCCAGTTTAGTTAGTGCGCTGAAGTAAGCTTGCTGCCATGTCCTACTATCACCACTCGCACTCAATGCATATGCCTCTCCCGGGATCTGAAAAATACCATCCCTAGATGCCTCAAACTCTAATATTGACATGCAGATTTTAACAATGTTTGATGCCTTTTCTCTTGCTTCTCGTAGCAGATGCCTGCGCCTCATCAGGTGCTCATGGAATTCCGGTGGAATTCCTGAAGCCTTGGCTGAAGAATTTCCAGTTATACCAGAATTTGGACCACCACAAGCCCATCCCATTGCTCTCTCAAGCTGCCCTTCTGCTGCAAGAGAAGTATGATCACATGATTGTAGGCCCTCTAAGGACCTAGCTATTTTTGATACAACAGTTTGCATAGTTTCTAGCAACTTAGGTCGACTAAGGTTTAGAACAATGGGATACAGTTCATCATCACTAGAAAAAAATTTCTGGAACAGGATCCTACTGCTCTGCGATGGGGTTGAGCCGACATCATGCATCCATTCCATTTGCACAATCTCAAATGTAGTCTTGCGAAGAGCTTCTTTGAGCTCATTCACCTGCCTTTTCATAACAGAAGCAGCTGACCTTGCTGCTCTAGCAGTTTCATGTGTGTTGCAGTATTCCTCAAGCATAAGCTGAACCCTTTTAACAGCCCCCACATCCTTCCTTACATGATCAGTATTTGCTCCCTCCGCCAGTAGTTTCAAATGTTCATTTTCTTTATCTAGCCAAGATAGTAAAGCAGGAGCAACTCGTATTCTCAGGTAGTGACCAACGTATTTTTGAAGTTGAATTTCAAGCTTTCTCTTCACCACATTAAAAAGCTGTTCAAATCCTAAATTTTGATCCACTGACGAAGCCACATCATGTATGCATGAATCAAGGATAGAATCTAGAACACCTATTTTCCAAATAAAGAAGGAATGATCGTTCAATAAAGCTCCAAAGTTCCAAATACACTCAGATACTGAGCGTCCAGAACTAATAGAGTCCACTAAATTAGGAATTTCATCTGCATGAGGAGCAAAAGAGCTCCTCAATGTAGACAATGCTTTATCAACTGATTCTAACTCAGAAAAAGGTTTAACTAAGATGGCCAGCAGTACTTTGCTTCTTGAATGATGGGACTCTCTAAAGTTTTCACCACTTACTAGAGTTTGAAAATGGTGTTCACAAGAAACCAAGGAACTTTTAATCTGAGCTTCTCTCTTTATAAGAGAAGAAGTTCGCATGTCTCTTTGATTCCAAGATTGATGGAGTTGGTCTAGCTGTGCTCTGCAAGCTTCTTCTTGAGAGGCCAGTTCCTCCGCTTCTTCCCAAGATAGATGATCACGACCCTTCATAGCAGCTTCTTCAAGAGCCAACTGTTGCTCAGTAATGAGGCCAACCTTGACAAAGTAGTTTTTTTCTAATTCAGCCAAGGATGCCCTCTCTAATTCAACCTCCACTAGCTGCTCCAAAGCAGTGTCAATGGATCCCCTTATTTGTGAGATAAATCCAAATGCATCCATAACTTCTGTATTGAATGAAACAGCAGATCTCATTACATCTGGTAAAACAACTTCAGTCATGTCCCCAACCAAAGTTTTACAGCAAAGTAAAATTGTTTTGAATATGGAAGCCCAGTTTCCTTCCGAATAATAATTTTGATCACCATCTACACCTAGCTTGTCTCCACCAATATGCTGCCATAGCTCATTTACAAACCCAGCAACAAGATTGCACTTCTCTACTTGCTCCTCAAACTCAGAGAATATAGTTCCAAGATCAGATTGTAGCCGATTGTTTTCATTTTGAGCCCTAGTAATATGATTGTAAAGGTCAAGTACCCTGTGCTTAACTTCATCATACAATGACTGCACAGCTATGCTTAGAACAGATAGCACCTTGTCTTTCTTCTCTTCCAGCTTCTCTCCTGTTCTTGAAGCCCTTTCGCCATCATACTTTGATTCTCCAGATTGCACAGAATTATTAGCATCTTCCTTCTTTAAGAGACCAGCAGATTGCATGTATTTTGTGAAAGCAGACATGAGACGATCCTTAGCTTTGGATTCAGTCTCTGAGCCAATTGAATTCACTAACTCAGCACACTCTTCCTCAACTTTCTCGATCTCTACCGCATACTTCTCCACTTTAAAACAAAGGTCATCATGACTGCCCTTCTTAAAGTCAAGATTATCTGTATGCACTTTTGCAATCAGTTCAGCAGCCTGTATTCTTGCTAAAGACAGGATTTCAGAAGAAACAGCATTTACTGATAGTTGCAGTACTTGTGCCCAGCCATGAACTGTGCTGGTTGTGAGGTAATTTAAAGGTAGTACTCTTTGTAAAGCCAATGAGTAGGCTTGAAGTGACATCACTGCAGAAGAGAGTCCAGAATCCAGCTCGGATATAAGCTGAGAAACTTCCCTATCTATATCATAGCATTGGGCTTGCGTGGGCTCAGGTACTATAGTCAACGGAACGCCAGCAACAGGAACAGCAGATGTAAGGGACAGTGCATCTTGCATGCTACTAAGATTTGTGCAGGCATTCATTTCAGGTATTAAATTGCCACGTAAAGCATCAAGGATCCTTCCATGCTGCTCAATCCAAGATGTAGCTTGTTGAGCTTTCTCAGCTACCACGTTCTTTGCTTGATTAAACTCTCGAGCTTGAATTTCAAATGATGCATGAATTTTCTCTGAATTGCAAGTTGCTTCAGCAACCATTGACTTTGCAGATGTTTCATGCAGAATGAGATTAGATCTCTCTTGGTCAGCTCGATAAAAACGAGCAGAAACAAGCTCATATTGATTCAGAACGTCTACAAATCTCTGGAACACAAAAGTTCAACAATGAAAACCCTCCAGCTAAATAATAATATTAATAATAATAAGCAGAAGAAGAAGGAGAAGAAGAAGAAGAAGAAAAGAAATCCCTTGTTAGAAAGAGTTCCGGGTGGTGGCCCCTTACCTCAAGAGCAGATTTAACAGCAGGCAATGTAGCCAACAAAAGATCATGATGTTCCTGATAATAAATGAAGGACGTGAAAAAATAAATTCTATGAATAATTTCCACAATAGAAGGCAACTAAATCATTCAGCCAAGTAAAACAATAGAATCATCAAACTAACATAATTCTAACTAGATACAAGACATTAAACATTTAAAAAAATGCCTACAATACTAAATAACACAATAAAGTCAATCATGAAGACATCACTCAAGCTCAGTAATCAAGCAAGTAGTGGCCAACACAATCAATCATGCAAGCTATAGTTTTTAACATAGTATACATACCTGCAGAGGAACACGAATTTCTTGCACTCGAGATGCAAATAAACTTAAGCTAACAGCCAACTCCATGCCCTTTCTTTCTTCACCACCAATTGCGGCATCATCATGAAAATCTCCACGTGTCCATTCTATAAGTGGATCCCATACAAATACTTCCAGCAACATTAAGAGTATATCCTTATTCTTCCTTAAAACACTGACAACTGCCTCACAATTTGCTCTAAAGGTACCCTCCACGCCAGTCAACCCCAAAGCAGCCTCAATTGTCTGGGTAAGACGGAATGGAACAATTTCTGGGACCTTTAGTCTTTGTCCTTTATCAAAACAAACATTATAATCAATATGCACCACATCCCCACTACTGAAATCCATAAGGATGTTATCCAAATGTCTATCACCAAGGCCCATAATATGACCCACCATACTCATGGCTGCAACACTTCCAGAATACCTATAAGAGAAGATTTAAAACATATGTTTAATGTTTCACAGTTTACCAAAATACTTTATTTAGTTTATAAAAGAAAACTATGAAACAGTAGCAAGCATCACCACCAGGAGCAATCATGTTTCAAACCAGTTATAGAGTCCAGCTATAACTATATTAGACCAGTTATAGAGTCCAGCTATACTTAGCTGGCATATTGGATATCCACATGTGATTAGAACCACTGTTTCAATGAGAATGGCAGTTATAAAAGCAAACTTCAGGTTACCATCAATAATTGTACCATTCAAATAAAGCACATTGCATGAGCACTCCTAATAACTTCAGAAATGGAATAAATAATATGAAATGCATTCATCAACACAAAGTAGTAAGATACCTATGGCCTTCTTAAGTTATATAAAAATAGAAAGAGATTTCTTCTTCTGTTATCTTTGCTAGAAGACTGCCAGGCATACTATTCAAGCTATTGTTGCAAAAAAACTTAACATTGATCATAAAATGCACACAAATCCATTTTTGAATTACAGCAGCAAAAGGACAATTTAGGTTTAGACCAATATGGTTTTCTGGCCAGAAATTTAAAATCCTTTGTGACTGATAGGTTCATTTATCGGTTCAGTTTTGAGTATCTACCTTTCAGTGTTTTATATTTATAATTCTTATTTTAGATATCAAAATAAAGTAGTTTTGTTTATGGTACATAGTAAACTTTATGGTTGATGTTCACAAAACTATTCATGCAGTTACATTCTGTTCTTCTCTGTATCAGGGTATTCTGGTGCTTTATAAATTGCTTTCACAAGAGTTTACTTAGCAGATACAATAATAAGCTTTAAGGTCTTATGGTTTAAATGGACAGAGCCAGCCAAAGCAGTTTCTAGTTTCTTGATATAAATTAGTATGTCTCTTAAGAGTGGATGATTGAAGCTTTCTGAATAGGAAGACTTCGGGCGGGGGAGAGGGAGAGGAAGAAAGAATACCTCTTCAATTTTGAGCTAAAGGCTTTGAACCCATCACTAGCACACCAAAGTTCTTGATGCAGAAGCTGTTTGGGAACCTCTTTCATAAGATCCAAAAGAACTTTACGCTTCACTTCATGAGGCCAGTCTCTTCGAGAAATAACTCTCCTAATCCCTTTCTCCTTAAGAGCGGGAATGATTTTTCCATAAAACATATCACTTGGCCGAGGAACAGGAGGAACAGAACTCTTAGCATTTCCAGCACCCAATGCAGAAAGTTGTGCAAGTTGGGCGCGGTTTTGCCAAGACTTAAAGATGCTGTATATGCTTATTACATTATCCACCCATTGGATTAGACCAGCCCGACCACTGATTGGAGTCACAGAATAGTAGCGAATGCCCAGCAAATTATGATTAGTACCAGAAGATGAATTGAGAAAACTATTTATAGCTTGCAGCAGCTGCATGATTCGAGCATCAAGACGCAAATCTTCACGCCCTTTCAACAGATATGGGTATGTTTTTCCATCTGAACCCAGAATAACGAGTTTCTTTGGTTTTGTTTTAGTTGACAAGATGGTAATCTGTTCTGAGAAAGATGCAATGGTAACAATTCCTTGTAGAGTTGAAGTGAGCCCTTTGTCAAATTCGGACGTTGTGACTTGCTTCTCAAGACCAGGCATTGGAACATCAGAAGACGATAACTTAGCCAGTTGTGGTGCAACTTCCCCTAGAGAAATTGAAGATTTCCTCTGATAAGATGCTAGGGATGCAGCAATATTGTCAAATGGACGCCACACATCTCCCAGTGCAGCAGCAGATGCTGGAGGAGTCTTAAAGCTTAAGATGGCAGATTTTAACTGCTCTTTGTACTCCTGATGGAACCATAATTCATGAGGTGTCTCAGGCTTTCTAGAAGTTGAAGCTAGACGACGTTCCAGGGCTACAACAATGGGAGCCATCATTGCCGAGTATTTTGCAGCATTTATCTTGTTCTTCTCACTCTGGCTAAGAGTAGCATTCTCAGCAATTCGTGCAGCTTCCTCTTTCAGAATATTTATGCGCCTCATTACATCTGAAAGTAGACTCAATTAACATGTAGAAGAAATGAACCAGCAAAATAAAAGAAAGAAATATGAGCATTGACCAATAAATATACTATATGCTAGAAATTACTAACATGAAAATAGGGTTATACACAACTAATTAATTGAAAGCTCAAATTATATCTAGTTAGATGCAAATTACACATCACTTATAGAATATCAGCATAATCATATCAAAAACCACCATTCATGTTTACACGAAGGCTTGGTTTGGCATTGTGTTTGGAGATTAAAATTTAAAAAAAAAAAAGTTGCTTTTGACCCAAAACGTAATACCAAATAAATCCTGGTTTGTGTGAAAGGCTGATTTTGAACGCAGAAACCAAGCCAACCCGAGAAGCTAATCCTTAGGTGCTTTTGCGTTTTAAAAGTGGCTTTGGACATTAAATGACTAAAATCTCTTAATTATTTTTCTCTTTCCTTTTTAATTGGCATATCTTTTCTAGACATTTTATCTTTCTACCACATTTTTTCACAGCAATACCAAACATTATTTACATTTTTCACCGCAATTTCAAAAAGCACTTTTCAAAAGCACTTATTCCAAACCAAGCTTTTTCAAAAAGCAACCTCAATACCAAACTAGGCCAAAGTGTAGAGAATAGGGAAAAGTCTTCAATTAGAAAACAAGTCAAGATTGCAGGAATACATATATACAAATAAAACAGATGGTGAGCAGAAAAAATCCTGCTGAGCCAAGCTTACCCATGTGGACATCTTGAAGAGTGCTAAGCCACAGTTCCTCCCAAAGAACAGTCACATTTCCAAGCTCATTAATCACAAGTTGAACATCCTGAATTAATCTTGGATAGAGCTCCCTCTGCAAGCAGCAAAGATAAGCCTTAAATTTTGTCTATGACACTTTAATTTAGCAAGTCATGCATCATTTCTATGTGACCTTTTCAATAGCTTATCCAATTAACACTCACTCAAATCTTTGCAAAATAATACCGTTAGAGTGAAAACTGCCATAGACATGGCTCCCATAAATTCAAATGTCAATCAAAAAATAAACCAATATGTTCTAAGAAAAAGTCCACACCAACTTTGTCACAAATCATCTTAGATAGACATGATTTTAGCCCCACTAAATGCATAAATAACTAAGTTAATGAGCTCCAAATTTACAATGAGAAATAACAGCACTTTAGAAGCCACATATCATTCACACAAATCAATCTGAATGGAGAATATTTTGAAGTCCCTGAATGGAGAATATTATAAGTAATGTCTAATAACACAAATATATATAGGTAGCTATGAAGCATAACAGACAGGATGAACAAGAAAAATTTTGAACAGCTTCATTATGGCAAGTAACAACCATAATATAACCTACCCATTCTGAAAATTATGATGTGACTCAAAAATGAAAGAAAGATAGTTATAGCCAATACATTACCATATACCCATACCTAAAATACATGTCTACCCTATTACCAAAAATTTCAGGTATAAACAAAATAGATCTGTATCAGAGATCTTGCAGTGTAGTAAGACTATAGTTTTTCAAATCCTGTAATGCACTAAATGAAGAAATACTAAATTACCAGACAACCCAGAATGTGCTGAAGCTCCTCAGAAGGCTTCTCTTCATACGCATTTATATCAACTAGTGTTGGGTAAACTATAGACCAAGGAGAAAGCTTGGCTAACATCATTAATAAGCTCTCTATTTGCTTCCGGACAACTTCCTCAGGATGTGAACTCAATCGAGCAAACAATTGAGGTGTAACATCCTACAAAGAGAATTAGAATTTAATGGGTCATTTTGATGGAAAAAGGAAAAATGGAAGGGCGAACTGAGAATGAGCTTCTCACCTGCCATGACAACAAAGGAATAGTTGAAAGAGCAGGTTCAAGTGTGTCTTTTAACTCCAATCCATAGTTCAGAAGAATGTGCAGGACATATAATGTAGCTCTCAGGGTATAACTCCCAACATTTTGTTTCAGGGATTCACAACCATCACCAGAAAACAGATCCTCACTAAGTTTGGTAGACGAATGTAAAAGGCATTTTATGAAACCATGAGCAGCATGCCCAAATAGAGAGACTCTTCGTTTCCTCAACGACCACCAAACACTGATCAAATTATCAATTACAGATGATATATCTGTTTCTTCACCAACATTTGAACGTCCTAAAGAACTCTTCAACTGAAAAGTTAAAGTGGAAGAAAGCCTTTCACTACCAGAGTTTTCTGCACCAGGTGCCCCCGCAGCAGCTTCCATCATATCCACCAATTGTTGAACCAAAGCCTTTGAAGGATTGCTGGTTCTCAAAATTTCAGCAGGATCAGAATGAAGATTCCACTCTTCGGCTCTATAATCTACAAGCTCCACATTATCCCGGTTCCGAAAAAGTGGCAATATAACAGCTTCTACACCTCGGATCTCATCTTCAGTCATTTTGAATCTTTCAGGTGCAATTTCTGAAACCAGCATGGGAGAAAGAGAGCATGAGTGAAGACACCTTTCATGTCGGTTAATGATGGAGCTGTTGGCCTGACTGAAACACCAAGAAGCATAGGAAATCCAAGACTTGGCCATTGTAGGGCAAAGTTGAGTGGATAATTTAGTAGCTGTACCTACAATTTCCTCAACAATAAGATCTAAGCTTAGCTTGGGGCTTTTGTTCTCATTGTTGAAACACTGCCCACCAATGCCAATGGAAGACACATTAGCCACATTTAAGTCTGCTTGCATCCTGAGAACAATATTTTCGAAACTCAAACTTGAATGATCCTGCCTTAACCAATTTGAAAGTTTCAAGCAAGCCTTCGCCTTTAACATACCATCATCAACATCATTAACTGTGAATGCTGAAGAACACATACAAGGACGAAGAAATGACCAAAGATTTGCAAAAGCATCCTCAATCTTGTTCTCAGAATGCATTAGCAAAATTCCCTCATACTGCAATTTCAAAATTAGCAAATTACGGTATCTATCATGAGAGCAATTTGACACATGATCTCTCATATAGTTGTTCAGACAATTTGCCAACATCAGATTTCCTTGTTTACGAGCCAAATTCATCAAATTCATAGAGAGCTTTAGGGTCACTGGAGAAGTAGGAGAAATGGTTCGATAAACCCTGAGAACCTTCAACCAAGGGTTACAATCTTGATGAATTCCTTTAATTACAGGCTGCAAGGGCAGCAAATATGAACTTAAAACCGACCGACTTAGTTTGGAGATAATGTGCTCCTGGAGTTTCCCTTGGTTGCCTGTGAGTTCATTACATTCTACAAATGCAAAGATGCAATGCAACTGTGTGACACATGCAGCAGCCTCAGCTAATCCATCAAGTGGCAGAACCGACAATATTTCCTCCAGCATTGACTTGGCCTTCTGTAATTCATGTGGCACTTTGTCCAGATTTCCCTCAATCTGAAGAAGCAATGCCTGCAAAAGCAGCTGCTCACTCCTTTGCAAAGCTAGTTTGGGATCAAGTGTAAGTTCACTGCTAGATTTCGGGGTCAAATCAAGGAATGCCCATGCAGCCTGAAGATCACCCTCATCAAAACGTGCCAATGCATGAATTGCATTCATTTCATTGCCTGCTGTAGTTAAAGCACCAGAATAACTCTTTCCAGCATGCTTAGCACGAAGTGTTTGCAACTCTAAAAGCCAGGAATCCAGGGATTTCCAGTCAGATAGAGCTGTATAACTCTCAATAATACGTGCAATGGAAAACTGAACACCATCAGAACCCATGGTACTGAGTAACTCCTCAGACTGTAACAAGTGAGCAAAATGAGAAGCAGCTTTTTCGTATTGGCTTTCTGCCTGATATATCAGCCCAGTTATCCACTCAAAATGTCTGAGTATGCCACTGTGATTCATAGACTGATCTTCATCTAAAAGCAGTGGAGAAAAGGTCCATGAAACCCATTTCTGTAGACCAACTAGAGCCTCTGGTTCATGATTTCTGCATAAGGCCAACGACATGTGCCGTACAACCCTCAAGATATCTCCAATAGATTTTTCCCTCATATTATGGAGATTTTCAGATACCTGAGTCTGGGACTTCTCCTTAAAAGCTGACACCACCAAATTTTTAAGCTCCTGCAGCCGCAAAGTGCAGTACTGAATTGTAGCATCATGGCATTGTAATGCCAAACCAGCATTCATCATTGGCTCACATATACGAGAAAACCATTCCTCACATACTTTTCTGTTTGCTCGAAAAAAGAGTGAACTTTGCCGACTAGCAGATGGCAAAACAGCAGATCCCTCATATGCATTATATACATTTTTCTTCAGGGCCTCAACAAAATCCAACAACAACCTCATTGGCAACAAGTGTGCACCAGAAGAACCTATTATACTTAAGCTTCCATCATTTTGTTCACCATCAAGCTGGAGTACATGTGCAATATCCAAAAGCATCCGCTCCAATGCTGCAAAAGTTTGAGTAGGCCCACCAAGGTTAGTCCGTAGGCGAGTAGAAATACAATATCTGGCTGCCTCATGTATGGCCCACCATGCACCAGCCAGGTTATTAACAGAGCAGAGTCTTTCTAGAGCATCTTCTTCCACTTTTAAATCCAACCACAGATCATTTGCACCTGTAATCCCAGATTCCTCAAGCTGTCCTAGAATGCTGTCCTTGGAGCTTCGACACATGTGAATAAGCCGTTGAATCCAAGAAGAAAGAGGCACTTTCCATCTCTGTGAAATGTAACTCAAAATGGAAACCAGTTGCTGTGAGTGAAGTTGCTGAGGCAGCGGCTTGAGGGCAAATACTTGCTTCCAATACAAGTTTGAACTACTGCCTAACATAAGAACTCGCGGTCGAGAAGTGCTAAATGCCCCAATATCTCGTATACCATATGCATACATTGTAGTCAACAACACATGAGACAGCAGCCTAACATATGCATTTCTAATGCCAGTATCAGGGTCACCAAGTTTTTCTAGGACCACATCACTGACAGAATTAAAGTACAATGGATGTATCAGCCTTGCTTGCAAAAGCAGCTCCAAAGCTAATGTCACATGTAACCTGACTTTTGGTTCCCTGTCAAATGCAGCCTCCAAAATAGAAAAAATCACATTTCCACAAAGAGAAACATGTCCAAATTCTTCATAGAAATTACTTTTCATATTTGAATTCTCAGAGATGGAAATTAGATTTTCACAGAATCTTTGGACCCATTCCAAAGCTACTACTTTGAGTGATACAGGAGAAGAAATATGGAGAGCTTTGGCAAGAAGTGTGCCACACTCCTTCAGATACTCAAAAATGACAGCTGAATGAACATCTCTGAAACTATTATTATTGATGACTTTCTCAGAAGAAAAATCCCCAGTAGGTATATTTTCACTTTGATTTCTTATGGAACACTTGCTCAAGAATTTAACCATACTTAACCTATCCAATGTCTTCAAAATATTGACTTGCAATTCCACATAAAATTGAATAGGTAAATTGAAAGGATTCAGCTTCTCAATAACAAAAGAAACCAAATTTTCTGACCTTTGAAGATACAAGGTGGCAGTTTTTGGTTGGACAATCAAACTGTTGCGTCCACACAAGGATACAGAAGTTAAAAGAACTTTCAAATCAAATTTAATCAATGCAAACAACTCAAGTTTTGAGTAAGATCTAGAAGCTCCCACACTATCAATTTCCTCTCCATGCCCTAAATTTTTTCCAAGCATGCCCTTCAACAGCTCCAGCTCTTCAGTTAACAAGGTCAATGCCTTTTGAACTATTTCATCATTCCCATGCTGAAGCAAGAAAACATAAGTAGCTGCAGAACTTGCAGTGATTAAATGATTTGGGTGCAAGCGCAGCTGAGATATTGCTGCATCAAATTGAAGAATTTTCTGCACAGATGAGTGGAGGAGGCCGAGCTTTTGCAAAGATAATAATTGAAGATTAGTTTTTAAGACACCATGAACTTGAAAAGAGGAAATCTTCCCAGATCCAACAGGTCGACTGCTGCTGTCCAGTTCCAAGCTCTGAAATAATATGTCGACGGCAAGTGGATAAAATGTGCAAAACCTTTCTCGTAATATTTCTGCCAACAAAGTCAAGCACTTCCATGAATCCTCAATCCATTTTGGCCATCCAAACTTCTTTCCTACAACAGATAAACAACCCAATAACCGAGGAAGCATTTTGCTTAAAGGTTCGCTTATTTGTTCGAGTAGATTCATTTCCAGCAATCCAGATGCAGTAGATTGCAGTACTGTACAAAAACAAGAAAGCAATGCAAGCAACCTTCGAAAATGTTGTGGAGTTCCATGTGTCCCATCTTGAAGCAATACATCCATGTCTCCCAAGAACTTGGACAGCAACCCCAGCGAAAACTGCAAATTACCAACCCAATGTTTCTGAAATTGCAAGAAAGTATCCATAATAACCCGTCGGTCTGATTCTGCAAGGTCAGGCACCAATGCCCACCCAAGAAGCAGATCAATAATGTCAAGAAAATGTGGTTGGAAGGACAGTGAAAACTTCAACGAGATCAAAGTCAAAACAGCTAAAAGCCGATGCAATAAGCTCAAGGAGGTTCTCTCATCCTCTAAAAGTTCTTGGCATGCCTTGAGGATTGATAAAGCATATCTCTCAATCCCACCAACATCACCAACACTAAGAAACTCACGTAGACCTTCCAATGCCAGTTCTGTGTTCCCATCCCCAGCACTAATATTACTAAGCAGTGGCAAAGCCCAATTAATGAACCGATCCACCAAACTACCAAGCATAACATGATTTTGCCTTCCACTTGATCCTATAGGGATCGAACACACCACCGCACAAAGAGCACCATAAGCTATTGCAGCCGACTGCCTCACCGAGTAAGACCTGAGCACAATTTTTGCCACAAATTTCACCAAACAACACAAGACATATGTCCAAGTTCTATGGTAAGTTTTTACTCTTTTTCCATTTTTGAATCATGAACTCAGTGCTTATAACGCATAATCTAGAATTCATAAGCATCATTCTTTTAAATTATCAATTTAACTTTTCAATGTAAGCATACACAAGGTTTTCTTATTTTTCCTTTGAAGTCAAACATTGCTTATTCATTTAACTAAATCGATGCATATAACAAGGAAACTAAGAAAATAAAGATAATAGTAAGCAATAAGCGCTGATCGAAAAAACAAAAAAGTTCAAGAGCGAGTGAGCCAGCGAGAGAGACATATATACTTGTCAGAAAGAAGTTGAGAGAAGCCTTGTGAGAGGAAAGAAGCGGAGTGAGCGACGAGGATGGAGTTAGGAGGGTAAAGAATGGCGCGGTGGAGAGAATTGATAGCGGCAAGACGAGCTGAGTCGCTTTCGTCGGAGTTGGTTGGAACTGAAGGAGTCGTTGTAGAAGGTGTTGAGGAGGAGGGAGCGGCGGTAGCGGTGGCGGTGTTGTCTTTGGGGAGAGCAGCGGCGAGGAGAGCCGCAAGTTGCTGTTGTTGTTGGTGGAGTCCTTGCATCATTGTTGTATAGATATCTATGGCTTCGCATTTCTTGATCGTTTTGCTTGCTTCTGCGCTTGCTTCCTCCACCGGATGCGTTTGAATGAGTTCCGTTGTGGCGTTTTGTCCTTTCTTCCTTCAGCGATTTAATACTATCTTTAAAAATAAATAAAAAAAAATCGTCTAAAATAAAATAGTTAGTGATAAAAAAAAGGGAAAAAAAGAAACTAAAATGGTAAAATTGACATGGAAAACTTGAAAAAAAGAATGACAATGTAAGTCGGCGGGTCGGATTGATTTTGTGTTAGGGTAATTTCAAGTTCATGTCTCATTCAAGTTCGGGACTCATTTAGGTTCAGGATTCATTTATCAGATTTAGGTTCAATTGAGTTCGGTCTTTGTCATATTTGGTTATTTTCAATTTCGGACTAGAATCGGGTTTGGGTTAGGTTCGGATCAAGGAAATCATCAAGAGTACTTTGTTAAGGAAATTAGTACCTCTCCAAAATTAAAAGAACTGATTAATTACCTATAATAGGTAATTTTTTTAACTTAAGGTTAATTTATCCGCTTAAATGTCCTTTTACACTTTTAGCTTTTAAAAATGGACATTTTGTGATCTTTACCTTTTGTTTTTGACACTTTGCCCCTTACCTTTCAAATTCAGGACACTTTACTCCAAAATTAACGAGGTCAAACGACTCTGTCTCTTATTTTCTTTTCTCCTCATCCTACGGGTGTAAAAGAAAATAGAAGATATATTTTTTTGTTAGAATGATTGTATTTGATGCATCCTACCGAAAAAATTAGAAAATTCTGATGTGGCATGAAGTTAGGGGTTGTTTGGTAATATTTTCGTTTCCTATATTCTGTTGCTAATTTTTTGTTTTTTTGAACAAAACAGTAAAAATATGTTTGGCAAACTATTTTCGTTTTCAAAAATTTTGAAAACTAAATAGTGTTTTGGAAAAAAGGTGGAAGAAAAAATTTTGTATTTTCATGTTTTTCCAAAACACGTAAACACATTGATGAACAATAACTTACATGTTTTTTCACTTTTTTTTACCTTTTTTTAATTTAAAAACATACAACAAAATTGTATATCCAAACTAGGATTGTGCATGAACCGACCAAAACCGAATAACCGATCGAACCGAATTGTAAACGGTGCAAACAGTTCGGTGTAATCGGTTTTTTCAGTGTAAGTTGGTGTGGGAAATCGGTTTCTCGGTTCGGTGGGCGGTTTCATAAGTTAATGAACCAAAACCGACCGAGAAACCGACTTTTATATATATAATAAATTATTATTATTATTATATATATATGAAATAAAATATAGTTTTAGTTTATAATTATATTTATATATATGATTATTACTTTATTAGTTATAATAAACTAATAATCTACCTTATTATAACTAATATATATGATGATTAAACTAATAATCTAACTTATAAACTCTAAATCGAAAACCGATCCGAAACCGACCGAAAATCGACAAACCGAATTTTATCGGTTTCATTGATGTTTCGGTCGGTTGTCTGTTTCTCATATTCCAAAATAAAAATCGAAAAAACCGACTTAAAAAAACCGAAACCGACCAATGAGCACCCCTAATCCAAACATATTTTTGTTTTTAAAAAAATTGACAACGCAACAAAAACAAAATGAAAACTAAACAAATTTTAAAAAAAAACACAGAAAAAAAAAAACGAAAACGATTCCAAGCTTTCACAATAATAGAATTTTCACTATATACAAGACTTGAATATAATTACACTAATTTGAAATAAGTATGAAAAAAAGTAGTCCTTATAGAATTTTCACTCTTTAATCATAGAGTTTATTCCTTGTCAAAAAAAAAATATCATAGTGTTTATCCCATGATCATGCTTTTCCTTTAAATCACAGGTTTCCATATTAGTTTAATTGATTGTTTGAGTTTTTTTTGGCAAAATTGATTGTTTGGGTTGAGTCAATTGTTTTAAAAATCGGACCGGTCGATTAGATCGGTTAAACTATAAACCGATGGCATGTTCAGTCCTTAAAACTGCGAAAACCGTGGTTAGTCAACAAGGTCAACAACCGGGTAAAAATTGGTTGGACCGATGATTGAATCGAGTTTGATCGGAAGAACCGGTCGAACTGATCAGACCGCCGACCGAAACCTTCACCGATTCCACTGTCAGTCCGGTTTCAGAAACATTGGTTGAATCGACTTTATGGATAAAACTTTCGAATTAATAATTTTCTCTATATACAAGACTTTTTTTTTTGAAAGAACTCTATATACAGGACTTGAATAATCATACTAATTTGAAATAAGACGAGCAATGGCACAAATCAATATATAAAAAATTTAGAGAGACAAAAAGGAAAATAGTCCAAACTATCAACAGCTAAATTGAAGTATACAAAGCAATTTACAAAAATTTGTGTTTCAACGATAAATTTACAAATTATAGGGGCAAGAAGAAAAGTGTGTAATTGTAGTTGTAATAATAATACATGAAAATTATATTGAAGAAGGACCAAATATAAATATCCCAAGAAACTATGGCGGCTGCCTGCAAAATAAGCCGACACAGAGACAAACCCTAAAGCCAATTATAATCGACCAATTCATCTGCCCAAACTCAACGCAACTTCGAACCGGAGAGAGAGAGAAGAACAATTCAAGGAGACTTTGATCGTCTTTTAACGATGTCGTACGACGACGTGGAGATAGAGGACATGCAGTGGAAAGAGGAGTTGCAGGCGTACACATATCCGTGCCCGTGCGGCGATCTTTTCCAGATCACAAAAGAAGAGCTAAAACTCGGTGAGGAAATCGCCCGTTGCCCGAGCTGTTCACTCTACATCACCGTCATCTACAACGCGGAGGATTTCGCCGAAATCAAATCCAAGAATAACCTCGAACCTGAAAAACGGCAAGCAGTGGCCGTTGCTTGAGAGCTTTAAGGTCATTAGTTTTTTTAGCTTCGATTTCCTTAATTTCTTAGCTACTTAATTGTTTCAATTTTATCAATTAATCTCATCATTTAGAATTTTGTTGATTATAGATTCTGACCTTGCATTTCTTGGGGTATATAACTTTATAAAATTTTGCCAGCTTCTCAAATTGGCTTTATTCTGTGTTTCCATGATTCATTTGATTTTACCTTTTTTTTTGTATGTCTGTTTTGTATTTTACATATCTAACTCAAGGTTGCTGAAATATGATTCATCTGAATTTTTCTGTAATTGCAGATGGCAAAGAGCACCATATACGATTTGATTGATTAATTCCTTATGTGATGTGCTGCTGGCATTGATGAGGGAATTTTGGTGGTTTAATTTCAAGAGAGTGATTCTTCCTTTTTTACCAATTTTGTTCTTATACAGGCATTGTCAAATTGCCATGATAGTCTTTTCTTTCTTTGCGACTTGG
This sequence comes from Corchorus capsularis, assembly GCA_001974805.1. Lineage (NCBI taxonomy): Eukaryota > Viridiplantae > Streptophyta > Magnoliopsida > Malvales > Malvaceae > Corchorus > Corchorus capsularis. Next base: position 22,889 of record AWWV01011039.1, read on the forward strand.
AATTTTGATTGTGGTTGTATTTTGTAGTAAGTAAACCATATGAATGAATTTGATAGTTTTAATATTATAGTACAAAAAATAGAATCCATGTTTTTGGAGTTATTAGAAAGCCAGAATGCATCTTTGAAGGACCATTTGAAAATTGTTGCGGAGATGAACTTGAAAAATGCAGGGGGTGCTGCTAATTAGGATCTTATTTTTCTCTTTCACTGGCTGTTGTTGATTGTTCAAGACTCTTCTAATCCATAGTTGACCGTCTGAAAATTGAAAATTGAGCTAGCTATAATCCAACGTAAAATTATCCAAAATTCTTGTAAAGATGTCAAGCTAAAACTAGGGGTTTAATCGAGTCGCAACTACCCGACCTAAGCTCGATTTTGCACACTTTTAGCTCGAGCTTGATTGGAGCTCAAAACATATGTACATACATACTAATGTTCGATAATCACTCGAATTGTATTAAAATATTCGGGATCGGCTTGACAAGAACCGAGCTGAATTTGAGTTATTCTCAAATTGAGTCCAAGTAGTCTGTGAATGGTTCGGACCAATTTATATTAAACCCTAACTAAAACCAACCCTCGAACCAATTTAAAACCATGCTAAATCAAACCACTGAAAAATGTCCATAACAGCAGCGGGTTTTCAGAGAAAAAATGTAAAAAGAAAAGAAAAGAGTCAAAAACCCTTCTAAAGCCCTCTTAAATCTTTTCCTCGTGTACACTTCTTCGGAGTTCGGCCTTACAGTTAAAGCCATCTCTCTCTCTTGTTCAAAATTCTCTGCAGGCAGGAGCTTCATCATTAATTTTCCTTCCTCCTTCTATAACATGAAGGCTCACAAAGTCCTAAGCTCTCAAATTCTAAAACGAGAAAAGCTGAAAACAGTTGTTCCTCATAAACACTCTTTCTCCTTTTCACTTTTCTCTTCAACCTCAGAACCAATCACATCCGTCCAATCTCAAGCTCTATCTCTCGAAACTTCCCAAACTTCATCATCTGAAATATCTCCCGACCTACTGATTGAATCAGTCCGCTCTTCTCAGTGGCATTTCATCAAACACCTATCAGTGAACCTCGACCCATCTCTTATATCGACCGTCCTCTTTAATCTCCATAAAACCCCTGAATTAGCCCTGCAATTCACTTCCCACATCGGATTCAATCGGCTCGATGTCAAAACCCGTTGCCTTGCCATTGCAGTTGCCTCACGTCTCCCATCCCCCAAACCCACTTTACAGCTCTTAAAGCAAACCGTTTCAAGTGATATTGCTAGTATGACAGTCATTTTCAATGAGCTTGCACTTGCTCGTGACAGGTTAGGTACTTCAAGCACTATACTTTTTGATTTGCTAATAAGTGCATGTTGTGAAATGAAGAGGGCTAATGAAGGATTAGAGTGTTTTGTTATGATGAAAGAAAAGGGCTTAATTCCAAAGATTGAGACTTGCAATCATATGTTAAGTATGTTTTTGAAGTTGAATAGAACTGAGAGTGCTTGGGTTTTGTATGCCGAGATGTTTAAAATGAGGATTAAGTCCAGCATTTACACGTTTAATATAATGATAAATGTTTTGTGCAAGGAAGGGAAGCTAAAGAAAGCAAAGGAATTTATTGGTTTCATGGAGAATTTAGGGGTTAGGCCAAATGTTGTTACATATAATACAATAATTCATGCTTATTGTTCGAGGGGAAGAGTTGAAGGAGCTTGTTTGGTTTTGAATGCAATGGAAAATAAAGGTATTCAGCCAGATTCTTATACATATAGTTCTCTTATCAGTGGTTTGTGTAAGGACAAAAAGCTTGAAGAGGCATCTGAGATGTTTGAAAAGATGATGGAAATGGGGTTGGTTCCAAGTGCAGTGACTTATAATATCTTAATTGATGGTTTTTGCAATAAAGGAGATTTGGAGAAGGCGTTTGGTTATCGGGATGAAATGGTTAAGCGAGGTATATTACCAACTGTCTCAACGTACAATTTGCTAATTCATGCTCTGTTTATGGAATGTAAAATGGGTGAGGCTGAAGATATGGTTAAGGAAATGAGAGAAAAGGGGTTGGTTCCTGATCAGATTACATATAACATCTTAGTTAATGGATGTTCCAGGTGTGGGAATGTGAAGAAAGCGTTCAGGTTTTTTGATGAGATGTTAATGGATGGGATTCAACCTACTCAGGTAACTTACACATCACTTATTTATGTTTTAAGTAAGCGAAATAGAATGAAGGAAGCAGATGATCTGTTTGAAAGGATAATTGGTAAGGGTGTCCCAGTGGATGTTGTAATGTTCAATGCACTGATTGATGGTCACTGTGCCAATGGGAATATGGAGCGTGCATATTTGTTATTGAAGGAAATGGACAAGTTAAATGTCCCCCCGGATGACGTGACTTACAATACTTTGATGCAAGGGCATTGTAGAGAGGGAAGAGTTGAAGAAGCTCGTGAGCTTCTCCATGAGATGAAAAGAAAGGGAATCAAACCTGATCACGTTAGTTACAACACTCTAATTAGCGGGTATAGCAGGAAAGGCGATATGAAAGATGCAATGAGAGTTCGTGATGAGATGTTGAGTATAGGTTTCAATCCTACTCTTCTCACATACAATGCCCTTATACAAGGTTTCTGTAAGAACCATGAAGGAGATCTTGCTGAAGATCTCCTTAAGGAGATGGTCAGTAAAGGCATTACCCCTGATGACAGCACATACTTGTCTTTAATTGAGGCGATGGGGACAACTGATCACTCTGCAGAAAGTTCTAACTCTTGCTAGTTGAGAGGAAAGGTTTTGTGTATGGCATGTTTAGAACTTGTTTGCATAGTTGTTCCTCCTAATGCATGCAATTGTATGATGCACTGTATTTAACAAATTGTAACTACATGTACTGTCAAGAAGAATGAAGATGGGGTGATTTGTCAGGTAAGTAATCGAAATCCTTCAAATGGCTTAGTTTGTAAGTATATAGCAATTCACTGTGCTGTATTTTCATCTTGCTATTACTGTGAACAAAATTTGCTTCTTATATAAACCGATATTAAAAATTAGTATCTGTTAGAATACATTTTTGGGCTTACTAACACTTAGATATTCTGTTTTTGGAACATGAAAATCCAATGCAGATCTCTTTGTTAGATAACCCCTCCTGTGAATGCAATGGTCCTTATTGATGCGAAAACTTTCAGAGCTGGTGATGAAACCAGAATTGAGACCCCTGCTCAGTCATCATTCTGGATTCTCCAAACTTGCCTGCCTTCTTTAAGTTGAACTAAGAGCAAGCATGTAGAAGTTATTACAGATACAGATAATAAGAATACTTCCAACTACACTTTAAGCCAATGTCGACTTAAGCAATTATTGCAGTTCTTTTACTTTTTTTCACTCACAATATTGATGTATTTACCGGTCAAGGATGCCTCGGTATCATTCAAAATTTCAGTGCTTCAATAATTGCAATCTTGGATGTAGAATACATATTCATATCAATGACCTGCATGAGTTTCAAACGGAACCTGCAGCTGAAAATGGAAAGTTTTATAAAGTAGTTAGTGAAAATCTTTGTTTTGCTAGTAGCTTTTGGTGGATCTGCACCAATAGAAATTCTACATCTTCTACATGTCACTAGGATATCATGGTAAGATACTTGGGAGTATTACAAACCTTTTCCTTTTCTTTTAAATTTTCTTTTGTCGTTAATTAACTTCTTATAATAGATGAAGTACCGTGGAGGAATGCCTTTTCTTGGCTAAGTGGAATGTCGTTTCTCCTTGTCACGGTTTTTATATTGGAGACATCTCACTCTCCACTAGATAGTGATTGGAGAAACATCTGACCCTGGTAATCTTGAAGGGCCATGCCTTTATTGCCTTGCGCAGAAAATTAAGAATTTACTTACTCATTTGGTAATCCGAGTTTTTTTTTTGGCCAATGGTAATCCGAGTATTTAATTCAATTGTTGATTGATGGTTCTCTACCTAGAAGAGCAGGATTCGAATACCCATTCTTAAACGATAACATCCTGAACAAAGATCAACGTATCTATCCTCGAGTCTTGGTGGTTTTTTAGGCTGGAACTGTAGCAAGTTAAAGCCTTTTTAACAAGTGCGATTTTGGAGGATCGAACTTATATTCTCCACCAAACTGGAGTAGAGACATTTACCATTTCGACCAATCAAAGCCTTATGCAAACCTGATTTTCTGCCCACAGTTTAATTTAGGTGATTTTGGAGTGAAGCAATTATTGTCTCCTTTCACTATATTACTTTAGTTGGCAGTTTATCTTTTCTTATCGGATGTATCATCTTTTTGTCTTAAACTTTTTAAAGGTTTACAATAAATGGCTGTCTTTTCTTTGCATTTTTGTTTGTGGAAACGCATGCATCATGCACCACCGATAACCCAACTTTTGAGTATGTGTTAACACCATAAAATAAACTTTTTGCACGATGCATAAACAATTACTTCAGGTATTTAAGTTATAGTTGGAATCAAAACAGGTAGAAAAATCTTCCATACCTGGAAAATAGAAGCTTTCAAAATGAAACTTGTAGCACACTTAGCAGCAGGCCTGGCACTTACCCTTCTAGGCCTATGGCATACCATCAACAACATCAGAGCCTACTGTCTAAAGGGCTCTACGAAATTTACAGTAAGGTTTTGGCACCCATTGAATGGCCCTCTTTCTAGATTCAAACATTTGGAACTCATTTTTATCTTTTCCTTTTCCCTGTTTGGAATTATCTCGCAAATTTTCGACTTCCCTTTTCTTCAACTTGCTTTCCGCCTTGATGGCTTCGAGCACGCAAGCATCTTTCTCCATCTTGCCATATTTGCAGGTTTCACTCTTTTCGCTGAAATATCTCAGTCCTCCGAGGTTTTATCCGCTGTTCCGGGAATTCTATTAGCCTCTGTCTTTGGTCAGGAGCTTTTCTTGCTCCATTTCCACTCTGCTGATCATGTTGGAGTTGAAGGTCATTACCACTGGCTCCTGCAACTCATAGTGTTTGTCTCTCTCCTGGCAGCTTTAGCAGCAATGTTTCTACCTACTAGCTTTACTGCAGTTCTTGTTCTTTCGGTTTCTGTTGTGTTCCAGGGGTGTTGGTTTATGAACATGGGATTCATGCTATGGGCTCCCGAATTTGTTCCGAAAGGATGTATTATGCAGTCTGAGAGCAGCAGTGACAGTATGCTTGGGGCAGTGATTTGTGAATCACATGAAGCAGATTTCAGGGCTAGAGCATTGGCAAACCTGCAATTCAGTTGGATTCTCTCTGGAATTTTGATATTCAGTGGATTTACTTGCCTGAAATTTGCTGGAAAATGCTCCCCGAGGGCACAGGCAACTGAATATGAGCAACTTCACATATTAGGCAACGATGTCCCTATAACTATTGATAGCTTTAAGCGGGCTGATCCTTAATTAGGTCTACTTCTTTTTTAACTATGTAATCTGTCTGGCCATCGATAACACAGAAATTGGATCAAGATGGCTGATCTTGAACTTAATACACCTGTGAGTAAATGTTAAGGTTCTAATTTTGTTCTATAGTAGTATTTGGCAGCATGTTAAGTGTTTGAAATTGATAAGAAATTTAAATAATCTCCAGTATGATGAGTAGTATGATATTATTTCCTTACCGAGCAACTTAAGCGGCCATTTCCACTGATAGATTTTTATTTGTGAACAAAGTCGAAACAGAGCATATAGCATATAGGAATGATGGAAGAAAGAACTTCTTTACTTATGTTTGCACTCCTGTCTTTTATGTTTGCAATACATATACCAGCAGTAGTTATTATTACTTTGACAATCATTCTTATGTTTAACTTATGTTTGCATTTAACATAAATGAATTGCAATCCAAGTATTACATGAACCAATCGATGCATTAGATTAATAGTTGTTGCCGTATATGCATCAGATTAATACTAGCAGGCAAGGCAACCCATTTCTTACTATTACTTAATCACCCATAGAGCGTGGAAGGTAACCGTGGGGTAAGAGTAACCTCTAATGGCGTAGCTCTAGGAAGAGTCAATCCAGGGCTTTCGCTCATGTCAATTGCCGTATCTGAGACAGTCCCCAATTCGAATCCATGAAGCAGTCGAGCAAATGCCAAGTGCGTGACTTGAAGTGCTAAAGAGATACCTGGACACATCCTTCTACCAGAACCAAACGGTAATAGCTCAAAATTTTGGCCCCTTACATCTATGTTAGGTTGGTCAGTGAGGAACCTCTCAGGCAGGAAATGTAGGGGCTTGTGCCAAATGCTGGGGTCACGATGCAACTTCCACAGGTTAACCATAAGGCCAGTGCCTGCTGGAATGTGGAAACCGGCTACTATGCAGTCCTCCATGGCTTCTCTTGGTACTAGAGGAGCTACTGGGTATAACCGCAATGTTTCCTTTATAATGGCTTGCATATATACCAAGTTGGGTATGTCTGACTCTTCCACTTGCCTCTGCTTTCCAACATGGATATCAAGTTCATTTTGGGCCTTTTTCAGCACATGCAGGTTGTTCAATAGCAACGAGACTGCCCATACAAGTGTGATCCCTGTGCTATCACTACCACCCAAGATAATAGCCTGCAAGGAAATGCAATGTATAAAAAACGGAAATTAGCCTTAGTTATGATTTGGCATAAGAAATGCAAGCTGATAGCAGCTGAATCAAGGATAACATACCAGGCAATTAGCCTTAATTACAGTGTTTGCCTCTTGAGTTGGGATGTTGCCTTCGTCCATGACTGACAACATGACATCAATGAAATGTTGCTCGCGGTCAAGGCCTCCACGGAGTCTCCTGTCTCGGTGCTCATTCACCCAACTTCCAACCACAAAATCCAACTCCTTTGCTGTCCTCTTTATTTTGCTTATTCGTCCCATCAAGACGTCCACCCAACCAAGAAAAGGGACCATATCTGAAACCAATATCAGCCCTATCAAATACAAGAAATCACTCACCGCCTTTTTGCTTCGCCTTGATTCATCATCACAGCTTCCTTGAGTACCAAAATATGCTTTCCCAGCAACCATCCTAACTATAATGTTCATTGCTAAGTCGCCAATTCTTTCCTTCATTTCAACTACAGCAAGTCCTCTGTTTTTCACTGTTTGCTCATATAATTCCTTTATAAAACAATTGATTTCTGTGTCCCGCACATGCTTGAGTAACTCAAGCCGGCGATTAGAGAGGAGCTCAAGAGTTGCCAGTTTTCTCATGTCGCGCCAATATTGTCCATAAGGAGCAAAGCCAATCATTTTATGGTTATAGCCCATGAGCTTTAAAGCTAAGGAGTTTGGACGGGTAGAGAAGACCTTATCATTTGTTGTGAAACATTGTTTTGCAACTTCCCAATTACTCACAACGAGTGCTTGATGAATTCCAAGACGGATGGAGAAGGCAGGTCCATACTTGTCAGCCATGTCTGCAAATGTTCTATGTAGCAGCTGATTATTTGCTCCAAGAAGATGTAGGTGACCAATCAACGGTAACGCCCCTGCTGGCTCAGGGGGTCGGCTCTGCTGTTTCTTCTTGCCTTTAACATGGATGGTAACCACAACTATGCTTATAATTATGGTGAAAAGAAGTGCAAAAAAGATTTGTTCCTGCGATTGAATGTAGAGTTCCATAGTTTAGTTTCACTGCCGAGATGAACCAGTGTGAAAGATTCACAGTGATTGTTTCTAGTAGGGAAAAGTGAAGTCTCCTTGGCAATTTATTAGTATTACATAAAAAAATTTCATTAGTTACCTATACACATGTTCAAGGGACAGACTACCTATCCGCCTAATAATTGGGAGAATTTGGACAAAAAATTGAAACCCATTAAACGGGTTTGGATAAATTTCGTAAGCTCGTTTAAAAAATAGGTTGGGCTTGATCTTAGCAATAAATACTCAACTTAGTCCATCGTTACATTAGTACATATTCGCCATTCTTTAACTAAATTATTACTTTACAGTTGAATCAGAAGATTTTTCAAAAAAATAGCTAGGAAAAAGCTCAAACAATCTCTTAACTAAAAGAAATACTTCCTCTGTCACTTCTTATTTGTCAGCAATAATCGAATTGTACATACCAAGGAAATTAATTAAATTTGGTAAGCTTTTTATTTACTTTCCTTAATTACCCTTCTAATTAAGATTAAATCTCTCCTCATTTATTTTGTTTACAAACCACACCCCAATTTTCCATACGCAGTTTAGATGAGGATAATTTTGTAAACAAAGTATTTCATGTAAAAAAAATTGACAGATAGAAAGGATAAGGATAACTAACAGATAATAAGGGATGGAGAGGGTAATTAAATAAACATGATCGAGATTTTTTTTTTCAATTAACTGATAAAAAAAGGAAAAATATACAATACACTATCATGGAGTTTAACAGATTACACATGCGAGGTTAAGAGTTGACATGTGTCTTTTAGGGAATAGATTTTAATATTAAATACAAAATTAATTAAAGAATTAGGATATGTATCAACGTCTTAATCCGCTTGTGGAGTCTAAATTTTACACTAATAGTGTATTGTATAATCATCCAAAAAGGACAACAAACCTTTTTTTTCTTTCAATTACTCGAATTGCTTCAATATGATCAGGAAGGAGAAAAATTTATGCTATAGTAATTTTTTTTATCTTTTTTATAAGGGTAATTATTTGATACACCGGTGGTGTAAATTTTGGACTCCACAAGCGGATTCTAGGATTGACACATGTCCATTTTTTGAATTAATTAAGTTTTAATTATTTCAATCTAGTCCCTAGCGGACACATGTCACCCTTCAGGACCCGCTTGTATAGTCTGCTAAACTCCACTAACGGTGTATTGTATGATTTGCCTTTTTATAAATATCTAGAAGAAGAAAGATTTTGGGATCTAAGTTAGAAGAAGAAAGATTTTGGGATCTAAGTAAGATTGCAATTTAATTTGATAATATAAATTCTTGAGGCAACCTTTATTAAACCCTAAATAAATAAATGCCGAACAAAAGGTCTAATATTGACTTTTATGCATTTATTTTTTAGATTGGTAATTAGTAATGTGTGATTGTAGAGATGTCATATCCTGATTAGTGATTAGGTCGTGATTTCCACGGAATCATCTTCCAGTAATACTACCTTTTTTTTTATTATTATCAAAGCACTTATTAGTTAGGTAAATGTTCCCGTTATAGATCGCTCCTGAAAGCAGTGACCTCCAATCGTGTAGCTTTAGGGCCGAAGAGTTAATGCAGGCAGGGCGGCTTTAAGCCATATTGACTAGTTTATCAGAGAATCCATGAAGCAGCCTAACAAACGGGTACGAATTACGATGATAATGACTAATGAGTTGGTCTTGAAACTTTTCTTTTTTTGGGTGGAAAGTTGGTCTTGTTGAAACAATAATGAAATAGATAATGAAACTATGTTTCATTTTTCTATTGATGTCAAAAAAAAAAAAAGATGATGAAACTATGAAAATTTGGGTCCTAGAGTAAGCAAAGTTTTAATAGTAAGTGGAAATTTTCATGGCTAGAATTTTGGGTGTAAAAAATGGCTTAGTCACATAGGGTTAAGACTTAGTAGCCAAAAAAAAACATAGGGTTTTTTTTGCCATAAAAAAAACATAGGGTTAAGACTGGCAAAAAAAAACATAGGGTTAAGAAGCCTAGAATTTTGCTTGTGAAAGATTTGACTAGTAAATTAGTGAATGTTAAGTTGATATTCCTTGCTGGCCAAAAAAAAAAGTTGATATTTCTTGAACTAAAGATTGAGCTAAGAGAAGATTTATGATGGTAATGTCCCATATTTCAAAAACCTAAACTTTTCAAGTAACATACCCTTTGCACATGCTAACTAAAAAAATATTGATCGGATTCGTCAAATATATTTTGATTGAAAATGTCATATATAGTATGTTTGCAATAAAATATATACTAGAAGTAGTTATTACTTTGACTGCAGTTATTCTAGGCTGCAGTTTTTTCCCCCCAAAAATACTGGCAGGCAAAGGCAAACCATCATTTTTAACTGGCGGTGCTTAATCACCCATAGAGCATGGATGGTAAGCGTAACCTCCAATGGTGTAGCTCTAGGAAGAAACAATCCAGGGCTTTCGGTCATGTCAATTGCAGTATTTGAGACGGTCCCCAATTCGAATCCATGAAGCAGCCGAGCCAATGCCAAGTGCGTGACTTGAAGTGCAAAAGAGACACCTGGACACATCCTTCTACCCGAACCGAATGGTATCAGCTCAAAATGTTGGCCCCTTACATCTACATTAGCATGATCGTTGAGGAACCTCTCAGGCACGAAATCTAGAGGCTTGTGCCAAATGCTGGGGTCACGATGCAACTTCCACAGGTTCACCAAAAGGCGAGTGTCTGCTGAAATGTGGAAACCGGCTATTGTGCAGTCCTCCATGGCTTCTCGTGCTAATAAAGGACCCACTGGGTATAACCGCAATGTTTCCTTTATAATGGCTTGCAAATATACCAATTTGTTCATGTCTGACTCTTCCACTTGCCGCTGCTTTCCAACATGGATGTCAAGTTCATCTTGGGCCTTTTTCAACACATGTTGGTTGTTCATTGTTCAATAACAACGAGACTGCCCATACAAGTGTGATCACAGTGGTGTCATTAATTGCCACCCAAGATAAGATTCTGCAATAAGCATTGTCTAATCAAATTATATATGTTTCCACTTAATGCTACAAAAGTTTAAATAGAAGGAAAGGGGATTTGATATTTAATTAAGACTCTGCAACCGGTATTTGTCTAATCAAATTATGTATTTTTTCTGTTAATGCTAAAAAAGTTTAACAAAAAGGAAAAGAAAAATGATATTAAGGGTAGAATAAATTAATTTACAGTTGTTTCACATGATTTAATGTTGCATCAGTTCGGAAGAGTAGTGATTAAACTTCCATTAATTCTGTTTCTGCAGTTTCATTGTCAATCCTAATCTAGTTCTTACCGAGTTTCTCAGTTATAAAATTCCTAGCAACATTGATCCTTTGTACATTTTAATTGCATGATTCAACTTTTTTACGGCATCAATATCCATTGAACTTAATTATATCTTAACGGAGATTGACAAAAGTGGTAATGTTCATAATTCATATAATTTGGCCAGACAAAACTCAAAAGCAAGCTAATAGTATTGAATGTCAACTAATCAGTGATCACGATGTTGTTATATATTTGTATTGCAGCTGAATCAAGGATAACATATCAGTGATCACGATGTTGTTATATATTTGTAGTGCTCGACTGTCCATACAATTGTGAGGCCTTGACGAATTTTCCTGTCTTGATGCTCATTCACCCAGCTTCCAACCACAAAATCCAACTCCTTTGCCGTCCTCTTCATTTTGCTTATTCGTCCCGTCCCATCAAGACATCCACCCAACCAAGCAAAGTAAACGTATCTGAAACCAAGAAACCGCCCATCAGATTAAAGAAATCACCCATGGCCTTTTGGCATCGCCTTGATTCCTCATCACAGCTTCCTTGAGGGCCAAAATATGCTTTTCCAGATACCATCCTAACTATAATGTTCAATGCCATGTCGCCAATTTTTTCCTTCATTTCAACTACGGCAAGTCCTCTGTTTTTCGCTGTTTGCTCGTATGATTCCTTTATAAAACAATTGATTTCTGTGTCCCGGACATGCTTAAGTAACTCAAGCCGGCGATTAGAAAGGAGCTCAAGAGTTGCCAGTTTTCTCATGTCGCGCCAATATTGTCCATAAGGAGCAAAGCCAAACATTTTATGGTTATAGCCCATGAGCTTTAAGGCTAAGGAGTTTGGACGGTTAGAGAATACCTTATCATTTGTTGTGAAACATTCTTTTGCAACTTTCCAATGATCACTCACAACGAGTGCTTGATGATTTCCAAGACGGATCGAGAAGACAGGTCTATATTTGTCAGCCATGTCTGCAAATGTTCTATGTAACAGCTGATTATTTGCTCCAAGAAGATGCAGGTGACCAATCAACGGTAACGCCCCTGCTGGCTCTGGGGTTGCCTCTGCTGTTTCTTCTTGCCTTTAACATTGATGGTAACCACAACTATGCTTATAATTATGGTGAAAACAAGTGCAAAAAAGATTTGTTCCTGCGATTGAATGTAGAGTTCCATGGTTTGGTTTCACTGCCGAGATGAACCAATGTGAGCTTCACTACGAATGATTATGCATAAAGGTTATTTTTTTTTACGTATAAAAAAAATTCTTTCCTTGAACAAAATTGGAGATATTTGAGTTTAAGCTCGATCGGTAAATTCAAGCCACACATTCTAGTCATCAAAATCTGGCTTTGCACGGATATTTTTGGGGAGATTACGCATGCAAGATTAAGATAGAATGAATATTTTTCACCATAAAAGATTCAGAAATTAAGCTACCTTCTTTCTCTCTCAGCCTCCTCCCTTCAAAATTTTGTTTCGTTGTCCTCCTCCTTCTCCTGACTCTTTTGTTAAGGGGAGGAGGAGCTGATTCTTTTTACTTTTATTTTAGAATAAAGTCCTTCAGATCTATTGATCGGCTGAGTTTAGTCAGTTTTTTGAGTTCAGTTCAGTTTTTTTTTTATTTAGTTAGTTTGAGTCAGAGTCTGAGTTTTGTCTAGTTTTTAGTTTACAATACACTGAAAATAGTTTGCCTTGTCGGCATTTGTGTACTGATGATTCTCGAATCAGCTACTTTTTTATGGCTGTTTAAAGCTTTTTTTTTTTTTGGATTCACCAAAAGCAAAAGCAACGGAGTGGTGGACATGCGAAAAACTTATGAAGAAGGTTTGAGACTCTGTCGACTCATCTGATTAAGGAACAAGACCTAGATCTAGATTTAAGACAAGAGCATTATTCTCAATTTATTGTAATTATGAGTATTATCTTTGTAAAATTACAATATTTTCTTCAAAAAAAAATATTTTTCACCATAAAAAAGAAACACAAAAAACGTGATTGCTGTCTCATCGTGTCAAATCAATTTTCTTTTATCCATCCCTTATCCCACTTGTTTGTATGAAAACAAAGCATTGAAAAAGACAGACATTTTTTTGGAACAAAAAATTTCGACCAATGAAGTTTTCTACAATTTTCTTTTAAGAAATTATGCTCAAATTTAATGGATATTTTATAAAGAAAATATGATCATGGAAGGAGAAAAATTTATGCTAGTAATTTTTATATTTTTTTTATTTGTAAATATATGTAGAAGAAGAAAGATCTTGAAATGCAAGTAAAGATTGCAATTTAATATACACTTGTGCGTAAAAGTTAATTAAGGTGCTAATATTGTTCTATATTTGCAGCATATGTTAATTAGTATTTGAAATTGATGAGAAATTTAAATAATCTCCAGTACAGATGAGTAGTATGATACTCCTTATTTGACAGCAGTTATTCTAGGCTGCATAAATGGATTGCAATCAAAGCATTATATGCAGCGATCAAGTAATGCATTATTAGATTAATACTGGCAGGCAAAGGCAAACCATTTTTAACCGGCAGTGCTTAATCACCCATAGAGCGTGGATGGTAAGCGTGGGGTAAGCATAACCTCCAATGGGGTAGCTTTAGGAAGAGACAATCCAGGGCTTTCGCTCATGTCAATTGCAGTATCTGAGACTGTCCCCAATTCGAATCCATGAAGCAGTCGAGCCAATGCCAAGTGCGTAACTTGAAGTGCTAAAGAGATAGCAGGACACATCCTTCTACCAGAACCGAATGGCATCAGCTCAAAATGTTGGCCCCTTACATCTACATTAGCATGATCGTTGAGGAACCTCTCTGGTAGGAAATCTAGAGGGTTTTGCCAAATGCTAGGGTCACGATGCAACTTCCATAGGTTAACCAAAAGGCGAGTGCCTGATGAAATGTGGAAACCTGCTATTGTGCAGTCCTCTATGGCTTCTCTTGGTACTGATAGAGGACCCGGTGGGTATAACCGAAATGTTTCTTTTATAATGGCTTGCAAATATACCAAGTTGGGTATGTCTGACTCTTCCACTTGCCGCTGCTTTCCAACATGGATGTCAAGTTCATCTTGGGCCTTTTTCAGCAATTGTGGGTTGTTCAATAACAACGAGAGGGCCCATGTAAGTGTGATCACAGTGGTATCATTGCCACCCGAGATAAGACCCTGGGACCGGCAAAAGTTTAACAAGAAGGAAAAGGAAAATGATATTAAGGGTAGAAAAAAATTACACATGTTTTAATGTTGCATCAGTTCGGAAGAGTGTATGTTTGGTAGGAGAAAACATTTTTTGTTTTCATTTTTCAAAAATATCAAAGAAATTAAGAAACCACACAACATGTGTCAATGAAAATGACAATTGAATGGAAATGAAGAACATGTTTATTTTATTTTGAGATTTCACTCCTCTATCATTTTCATTTTCTAAAAGTAAGCTTGTTTTCATAGACATATGTTATGCAACTACCTAACTAGTTTCTTTTATATTTTTAGAGAATGAAAACAAGAAATGTTTTAACAGAGATTGATAAAATTGGTAATGTTCATGATTCATATAATATTTCTATTGCAGCTGAATCAAGGATAACATACCAGGCAATTAGCCTTAATTATAGTGTTTGCCTCTTGTGTTGAGACATTGCCCTCATCCATGATTGACAACATGACATCAATGAAGTCTTGCTGATCCCCGTCGAGGCCTTCACGGAGTCTCCTGTCTCGATGCTCATTCACCCAATTTCCAACCACAAAATCCAACTCCTTTGCTGTCCTCTTCATTTTGCTTATTCGTCCCATCAAGACATCCACACAACCAAGCAAGGGAATTGTATCTGAAACCAGGATCAACCCTACCATATAAAAGAAATCACTCACGGCCTTTTGGCATCGCCTCGATTCATCATCACAGCTTCCTTGAGGGCCAAAGTATGCTTTCCCAGCAACCATCCGAACTATAATGTTCATTGCTAAGTCGCCAATTCTTTCCTTCATTTCAACTACAGCAACTCCTCTGCTTTTCACTGTTTGCTCATATAATTCCTTTATAAAACAATTGATTTCTGTGTCCCTGACATGCTTCAGTAACTCAAGCCGGCGATTAGACAGGAGCTCAACGGTTGCCAGTTTTCTCATGTCTCGCCAATATTGTCCATGAGGAGCAAAGCCAAGCATTTTACGGTCATAGGCCATGAGCTTTAAGGCTAAGGAGTTTGGACGTGTAGAGAAGACCTTGTCGTTGGTTGTAAAACATTCTTTTGCAACTTCCCAATTACTCACAACGAGCGCTTGATGAATTCCGAGACGGATCGAGAAGACAGGTCCATATTTGTCAGCCATGTCTGCAAATGTTCTATGTAACAGCTGATTATTTGCTCCAAGAAGATGCAGGTGACCAATCAACGGTAACGCCCCTGCTGGCTCCGGGGGTCGCCTCTGCTGTTTCTTGTTGCCTTTAACATGGATTGTAACCACAACTATGCTGCTAATTATGGTGAAAACAAGTGCAAAAAATATTTGCTCTATGTAGAGTTCCATAGTTTAGTTTCACTGCCAAGATGAACCAATGTGAGATTCACTACGATTTATTACACATAGAGAATTCTTTTTTTGTACTTGTAAAAAAAATTCTTTCCTTGAACAAAATTGGAGATATGAGAGGAATATAAATTATGAGAGTTTAATTAAGCTCGGCAAATTCAAGCCACACATACTAGTTATAAAAATCTGGCTTTGCACGGAATTTTGGGGAGATTACGCATGCAAGATAGAATGAGTATTTTTCACCACAAAAAAAGAAACACAAAAAACGTGATTGCTGTCTCATTGTCTCAATCAAGTTTCTTTAATCCTATCAAAACAAAGCGTTGAAAAGAACGACATTTGATAGGACAAGAAATTCCGGCCAATCGAAAATTTTTTACAATTTTCTTTTAGGCTATGTTTAGTTCGTGGTATCCTAGATATCAAGTGATAATGTTATTCACGTCTCTTTCCTAGAAATACTATTTTAGTGGGAAAGTGTACAATTTTTTGTCTTTATAGGATTCAGATTATCATATTTGGTTAACGTGGGAAAATTATTAAATTTTGAGGATATGAGAGAAAGTCAAGGGAAAAATCAAGGGAATACCAGTAGCATTTTCCTGGTAATGGTATTCTCACCACTTTCCCAAGTGGGAAAGTAGGGGGAATGACATTCCTATCTAAAATCAGATTCTTTCAACCAAACATAATAAACTTACTTTACATATCTAAGTTACCATACTTTTCCATTACTTTCCACGAACCAAACGTCACCTTAAGGAATTATCCTCGAATGCAATGGATAATTTATAAAGAAAATTGGCAGAAGTTTAGCCACAAATTTCACAAGGTTTAGGCTCATTTAAAAGAAAAATTTAACGATAGATTTTTTAAATGAATATGTGACTGTAATTATATATACTACATACCCGACTCCAAGATAACTCTCACGAATCCAGTCTTGTGAGTTCATGCTAGAAGAATGGTCAAAAGAAATGTATTATAGGACTGTAGTACATCCCATCCTTTAATTAAAAATATATTACTTTACCGTTGAATCGGAAAATTAATAGCTAGGAATAAACTTAAACAATCTCTTAACTGAAAGAAATAATTAATTAAACGTGATCAAGAACTTTTTTTTTTCAATTAATTGAAGAAATAACAAAAAGGACAACAAACCACTTTTCTTTCAATTGCTCGAATTGCTTCAATATGATTAGGAAGGAGAAAGATTTATGCTAGTAATAATTTTTATATTGTTTTCATAAATATGTAGAAGAAGAAATATTTTGGGATTGTAAGTAAGATTGCAATTTAATTTGATAATATAAATACTTCGGGCAACCTTTATTAAACTACTCCATAATTCAACGTCGAAAGGTCTAATTTGACTTTTTGTCCTATTTTAATAACTTCTTCTTGAGGTAAAATATTTCTAATCACTTTTATGCATTTATTTTTTAGATGATTAGTAATTTGTGATTGTAGAGATGTCATATCCTGATTAAGTCGTGATTTCCACGGAATCATCCTTCCAATCTATTACCTTTATTACTATCAAAGCACTTATTAGTTAGGTAAATGTTTCAGTTATTATAGTCTTATATATAGAGCTCGGGAAAGCAGTGACCTCCAATCGTGTAGCCTTAGGGAGGGTTAATGCAGGCAGGTCCGGCTTTCAGCCATATATTAAGTATTAACTAATTTACCAGAGAAGGTCCCCTATTGGAATCAATGAAGCAGCCTAACCACGGACGTATATATGATGATGTTGAGTTGGTCTTGAAACAATAATGAAGGATATGTAATTTAATTTTTACTACATGATGAGTGGGGAGGCTAATATGGTCTGGTGGTAGGGTATTGGACTCTTAGTTCCAGTCTACCCAGACCATGAGGTCTTGGGTTCAACTCTCACGAAATATGAGTTTATTTGTAATTTGTTTGTTTATTTGTTAGGTAGGTAGTTTATGTTTGGGCATAGAGATTTATTTAAATTGTAATTAGATTGGGAAGGGGTTTGTTGGCTCATAGATTAGCGTTTCGATAATGTAGCTAATCATGTAGCGGTATACAGGTATTCTTGTGCGTTTGTAATCCCAATTTCTTCAAGAAATAAAAATGATTCTTATCAAAAAAGATAATGAAACTATGAAAATTTGGGTTCCAAGTAATTAGAGAGTTTTAATAGTAAGTGGAAATTTGGCTGGAATTTTCGGTGTTATGAGAAATTATTAGATGAGACTGTCCCACAACGTTAGTCATGGGACTAACCAATAGAATTATGGCATGAAAGCACAATTCTAGGCCAAGGTTTGAGGAATTATTAGGTTGGACTGACCCACCACGTCATCTATGAGACTAACCAATAATATGATGACAACTCATCAATTATCTAAAACTCTATCCCAAGCAATATATGAGCAATTATTAGGTGAGATTGACTCACCACGTCATCAATGAGACCTACCACTAATATGACTAATATGATGACAACTCAACAATATTGTAAAACCCTTTTCCAATGCAATCTCAAATTTGGTTACTTATTTTGAAAAAAAAAAACGAAAGTAAAGTCTTTGACCCAAAAAAAATTTGAGGACTCACCTTTATGTATTGTTTAATCTAACTCACATGATCAACAATTCACTAAACCAACTAAACAACCAAATCAAACATGTTGAAAACAAGATAATCTAGAAATTAATTAACTTCGGACCAAAAAAAATTTATTAACTGCCAAATATTCCAAATACTCCACCTTCTGCTCCAACACAATCAAAGCATTATATGCACCGATCAATGCATTAGATTAATACTGGCAAGCAAAGGCAACGCAAACCATTTTTCACTGGCGGTGCTTAATCACCCATACAGAGTGGATGGTAAGCGTGGGATAAGCGTAACCTCCAATGGTGTAGCTCTAGGAAGAGACAATCCAGGGCTTTCGGTCATGTCAATTGCAGTATCTGAGACTGTCCCCAATTCGAATCCATGAAGAAGTCGAGCCAATGCCAAGTGCGTGACTTGAAGTGCAAAAGAGACACCCGGACACATCCTTCTACCAGAACCGAATGGTATCAGCTCAAAATGTTGGCCCCTTACATCTACATTAGCATGATCGGTGAGGAACCTCTCAGGCACGAAATCTAGAGGCTTGTGCCAAATGCTGGGGTCACGATTCAGCTTCCATAGGTTAACCAAAAGGCGAGTGCCTGCTGAAATGTGGTAGCCGGCTATTGTGCAGTCCTCCATGGCTTCTCTTGGTGCTAATAGAGGACCCGCTGGGTACAACCGAAATGTTTCTTTTATAATGGCTTGCAAATATACCAAGTTGTTTATGTCTGACTCTTTCACTTGCCTGTGCTTTCCAACATGGATGTCAAGTTCATCTTGGGCCTTTTTCAGCACATGTTGATTGTTCACAAGCAAGGACAGTGCCCATGTAAGTGTGATCGCAGTGGTATCACTGCCACCCAAGATAAGACCCTGCAATCAAATTATATGTTTTTCTGTTAATTAATGCTACAAAAATAAGTTTAACAAGAAGGAAAAGGAAAATGATATTAAGGGTAGAATAAATTAATTTACAGCTGTTTAACATGTTTCAATGTTGCATCATTGTCAAATCCTGTTTCTGTTAATTTCTTTGTGAAATCCTAATCTAGTTCTTACCGAGTTTCTAAGTTATAAAATTCCTAGTTCTTACCGAGTTTTTAAGTTATAAAATTCATAGCAAGATTGATCCTTTGTACATTTTAATTGCATGATTCAACTTTTATAAAGCATCAATATCCATTGAACTTATCTTAACGGAGATTACCAAAGTGGTAATGTTCATGGTTCATATAATTTGGCCAGACAAAAGCAAGCTAATAGTATTAATGTCAACTAATCACGATGCTGATATTTCTATTGCAGCTGAATCAGGAATAACATACCAGGCAATTAGCCTTAACTATAGTGTTTGCCTCTTGAGTTGGGATGTTGCCTTCATCCATGACTGACAACATGACATCAATGAAATCTTGCTCCCCATTGAGGCCTTGACGAAGGTTCCTGTCTCGATGTTCATTCACCCAACTTCCAAGCACAACATCCAAATCCTTTGCTGCCCTCTTCGTTTTGCCTATTCGTCCCATCAAGACGTCCACCCAACCAAGCAAAGGAACCGTATCTGAAACCAGGATCAACCCTACCATATACATGAAATCACCCATGGCCTTTTGGCATCGCCTTGATTCCTCATCACAGCTTCCTTGAGGGCCAGAATATGCTTTTCCGGCAACCATCCTAACTATAATGTTCATTGCTAAGTTGCTAATTCTTTCCTTCATTTCAACTACAGCAACTCCTCTGTTTTTCACCGTCTGCTCGTATAATTCCTTTACAAAACAATTGATTTCTGTGTCCCGGACATGCTTGAGTAACTCAAGCCGGTGATTAGAAAGGAGCTCAACAGTTACCAGTTTTCTCATGTCGCGCCAATATTGTCCATAAGGAGCAAAGCCAAACATTTTATGGTTATAGCCCATGAGCTTTAAGGCTAATGATTTTGGACGTGTAGAGAAAACCTTGTCGTTGGTTGTAAAACATTCTTTTGCAACTTTCCAATCACTCACAAGGAGTGCTTGATGACTTCCAAGACGGATGGAGAAGGCAGATCCATATTTGTCAGCCATGTCTGCAAATGTTCTATGTAACAGCTGATTTGTTCCAAGAAGATGCAGGTGACCAATAAACGGTAACGCCCCTGCTGGCTCCGGGGGTCGCCTCTGCTGTTTCTTGTTGCCTTTAACATGGATTGTAACCACAACTATGCTGATAATTATGGTGAAAACAAGTGCAAAAAAGATTTGCTCTTGTGGCTGTATGTAGATCAGTTCCATAGTTTAGTTTTACTGCTGAGATGAACCAATGTGAGATTCACTACAATTTATCATACATAAAATATTCTTTTTTTTTTTTTGTACTTATAAGAAAATTCTTTCCTTGAACAAAATTGGAGATATGAGAGTTTAACCTCGCCAAATTCAAGCCACACATACTAGTTATCAAAATCTGGCTTTGCAAGGATATTGTTGGGGGAGATTACGCATGCAAGATGGAATGAATATTTTTCACCATAAAAAAAGAAACACAAAAAACGTGATTGCTGTCTATTGTCTCAATAATTTTTTTTTATCCATCCCTTATCCCACTTGTTTGTATCAAAACAAAGTATTGACAAAGACGATTTTTTTGTAGAACAAGAAATTTTGGCTAATCGGAAATTTTCTACAATTTTTTTTTAAGAAATTATCCTCAATTTTTTTTGACAGAAAATTATCCTCAAATTTAATAGATACTTTATAAAGATGTACAAAAAAAAATAGATACTTTATAAAGAAATTTGGTAGATTAAGATGACACGTGATCTAACCAATCAAATTTCAATGTCTCATATAAATAAACAAGCTAGAGAAATTAAGTTCTCTTGAAACTCTCCATCCTCACCATAAATACCAACCTAACCATATAATTTTTGACAGTCAATTGGGACCATAAGAGAAAATTAGGATTACTAAAAGAAGATCCACGGAGGATCAAAGAATATTATTATTGTTGAAGAATTGATTTGTTAGCTACTTATTCTTTAAGAATTGTCGCTGCTTATTTGCTGCTTATCGAATTCCAAATCATCAAATTATTAATTCAAAATCAAGTTATCAAGACCCTTATGATCAACCTACTATTTTTTTTCCTCATCAAGAGCATTTTTTCATCAGAGTTAATTTATGAATTGAAAAGCATGTATCAATAACTTGTACCAAAATTGGATATTCAATTATAAAATCATTCCAAATATTGGACAAAAAAGTAAATGCAATTATGGTTTCATCATATAGGGTCGTTGATTTTTTATTTCTGTTAGTACATAGCCAGTTGGCCTTGCCCCTAATTGTCTGTTTCGGTGTCCCTACTTAATTAATGGATTTCATTTCAAACAAAATCGCCATTTCCTTCAACTATATAGGCGCATGAGCATTTTTTTTTAATCGAAAATCAATGGTTTTCATTGATCAAGATTACAAAAGTCGAAGGTAAGCTTCCGCACCACACACGATCAACATGTATCTTTGCTAATCTATGTGTCATATTACCCTTCCTATTGACATAAGAAACTATAAAAGAATCAAATAGAGAAATCAAATCCTGTATTTCACAAGTAAACCAACCTCCCACCAAGAAGGATTCTGACTATTAATCATTCTAATAGCAACTAAAGAATTGCTCTCAAAAACACAATTGTCACAACCTTGCTCCAACGCCAACTCAAAAGCAAACAATAAGGCATGAATTTCAGAGCATAAAGGGAACTAGAAATGAAATTCAAATGCCTAGAAACACTAGCAAGAACATTTCCTTCACTATCTCGAATAACCACCCCTAGGCCCGCTTCTTTCCTAGTGGAACAAAAAGAAGCGTCTGAATTTACTTTAAGCATACCTGGGGAGGATAATTCCATCGTGACAATCTCGCAACTCCTATAGGTCTCGGAGAAGCTGGGAAAGCATCCAAATGTTGCTACTCGAGCTTAGCAGCCGACTGTAGAAGAGCACTGGGGGTAGCACACACTGCTTCGTGTAATTTGTAAACATAGGAGCAAATGGCAACTGCCAAGCAATAGTTTTTCACCGGTGCTCATAGAGCGTGGAAGGTAAGCGTTTGATATTAACTTTATTCACCTGCCTGAAATTTTGCTGGAAAATGCTCCCCGAGGAAATTTCAGATCATTATTGCCTGAAATTTCACTCCCATCCTTTATGTTTGCAATAAAATATATACTAGCAGTAATTATTACTTTGACTGCAGTTATTCTAGGCTGCATAAATGAATTGCAATAGGTTTGAAATCAAAAGGGAAGAGAGAACAAAATAAAGGAAAGGAAGCTTTACTGATAACTTAGGAAACTTTAGAAAATCACATACCGCTGCAACATAGGATTTCACTGAATCAACTAAACAACTAAATAAAACATGCTGAAAATAAGATACTGTAGACATTTATTTACAGCCAAATATTCCAATTACTCCACCTTCTGCTCCAACACCAATCAAAGCATTATATGCAGCGATCAATGCATTAGATTGATACTGGCAGGCAAAGGCAAACCATTTTTAACTGGCGGTGCTTAATCACCCATAGAGCGTGGATGGTAAGCGTGGGGTAAACATAACCTCCAATGGGGTAGCTCTAGGAAGAGACAATCCAGGGCTTTCGGTCATGTCAATTGCAGTATCTGAGACTGTCCCCAATTCGAATCCATGAAGCAGTCGAGCCAATGCCAAGTGCGCGACTTGAAGTGTTAAAGAGATACCCGGACACACCCTTCTACCCGAACTGAAAGGTATCAGCTCAAAATGTTGGCCCCTTACATCTACATTAGCATGATCGTTGAGGAACCTCTCAGGCACGAAATCTAGAGGTTTGTGCCAAATGCTGGGGTCACGATGCAACTTCCATACGTTAAACAAAAGGCGAGTGCCTGCTGAAATGTGGAAACCGGCTATTGTGCAGTCCTCCATGGCTTCTCTTGGTGCTAATAGAGGAGCCGCTGGGTATAACCGAAATGTTTCTTTTATAATGGCTTGCAAATATACCAATTTGTTTATGTCTGACTCTTTCACTTGCCTGTGCTTTCCAACACGGATGTCAAGTTCATCTTGGGCCTTTTTCAGCACATGTTGATTGTTCACAAGCAAAGACAGTGCCCATGTAAGTGTGATCGCAGTGGTATCACTGCCACCCAAGATAAGACCCTGCAATCAAATTATATATTTTTTCTGTTAATTAATGCTACAAAAGTTTAACAAGAAGGAAAAAAAATGTTATTAAGGGCAGAATAAATTAATTTACAGTTTTTTCACATGTATTAATGTTGCATCAGTTCGGAAGAGTGATTAAACTTCCATTAATTCTGTTTCTGCAATTCCTTTGTCAAATCCTAATCTAGTTCTTACCTAGTTTCTATGTTATAAAATTACTATTGCTAATATTTCTATTGCAGCTGAATCAAGGATAACATACCAGACAATTAGCCTTAATTATAGTGTTTGCCTCTTGAGTTGGGAAATTGCCTTCATCCATGACTGACAACATGACATCAATGAAATCTTGCTCCCCATTGAGGCCTTGACGAAGTTTCCTGTCTCGATGTTCATTCACCCAACTTCCAAGCACAACATCCAAATCCTTTGCTGTCCTCTTCATTTTGCTTATTCGTCCCATCAAGACGTCCACCCAACCAAGCAAAGGAACCGTATCTGAAACCAGGATCAACCCTACCATATGCATGAAATCACCCATGGCCTTTTGGCATCGCCTTGATTCCTCATCACAGCTTCCTTGAGGACCAAAATATGCTTTCCCAGCAATCAGCCTGACTATAATGTTCATTGCTAAGTTGCTAATTCTTTCCTTCATTTCAACTACAGCAACTCCTCTGTTTTTCACCGTCTGCTCGTATAATTCCTTTACAAAACAATTGATTTCTGTGTCCCGGACATGCTTGAGTAACTCAAGCCGGCGACTAGAAAGGAGCTCAACAGTTACCAGTTTTCTCATGTCTCGCCAATATTGTCCATAAGGACCAAACCCAAACATTTTGTGGTTATAGCCCATGAGCTTTAAGGCTAAGGACTTTGGACGTGTACACAAGACCTTGTCGTTTGTTGTAAAACATTCTTTTGCAACTTTTGAATCACTTACAAGGAGTGCTTGATGACTTCCAAGACGGATCGAGAAGACAGGTCCATATTTGTCAGCCATATCTGCAAATGTTCTATGTAACAGCTGATTTGTTCCAAGAAGATGCAGGTGACCAATCAACGGTAACGCCCCTGCTGCCTCTGGTGGACTCCTCTGCCGTTTCTTGTTTCCTTTAACCACAACTATGCTGCTAATTATGGTGAAAAGAAGTGCAAAAAAGATTTGCTCTATGTAGAGTTCCATAGTTTAGTTTCACTGCTGAGATGAACCAATCTGAGAGTCACTAGGATTTATTATGAATAAAGAATTTTTTTTTTTTGTTTAGAAGAGGACATGAAGCAAGGAAACATAAGCTAAAATTAACATGTGAAGAAAAACAAAGAAGTGTAGAGTGTAATGGCTCTGCCAAAATGGCAAAACGATTTTTCTCAATTTTACACCTGCCACAAGTGGTCTTGCATGCATGCTACATGTTCTTTTCTTTTGAACAAGTGTTCCGCATGCATGTTTTGGTGCAACTCAGCCAATTTTCTAACAAGTTTAAGCTCGGGACATATTCAAGCCACACATGCTAATGCTAGTTATCAAAATCTGGCTTTGCACAGAACTTTTTGGGGGGAGATTACGCATGCAAGTTAGAATGAATCATTTTCACCCCAAAAAAAAAAAGAAAAAGAGAAACGTGATTGCTGTCTCATTCTCTCAATCAGTTCTCTTTTATCCATCCCTTATTCCACTTGTTTGTTTGTACTTTGTACCAAAACAAAGCTTTGAAAAAGACAACATTTTTATTTTTTCCCCTTTGTTGGGCATAATTACACCAACAGGACCCGGTACTTGCAGCAGGCCTAGGAGTGGAGATGGGACAAGAATGGGAGTGGCTTAAGCAAGGGAGCCCAAACCGTAGGAGGGCTAGGAAAGAACAAGTATAGCCCAAAGAAAGGATAATGACAACAAAATTAGAAGTTAGGAACAATTGACATCAAGGCATGGTTTTTTTTTAGCAAGTTTCAATTTCAAGGGAAATTTGAACTTTGAAACTACTAAAATGAACCTAGACTACAATTGAAGTAAATTGGCTTGGCTAACAACTCTGACAATATGTATCTTAATATTACTAATTTGACAATCATTTTAGGCGCATGAGCATTCAAGATAAGTGAGTTCAATAAAAGTACTATATGCACCAATCAATATATTTAGATTACATAATGAGCATATGGCAACTACCAAGCAACTGTTTTTCACCGGTGCTCATAGAGCATGGAAGGTAAGCGTGGGGTAAGGGTAACCTCCAATGGTGTAGCTCTAGGAAGAGTCAATCCAGGGCTTTCACTCATGTCAATTGCAGTATTTGAGACGGTCCCCAGTTCAAATCCATGGATCAGTCGAGCCAGTGCCAAGTGCAAGACTTGAAGTGCAAAAGAGACACCCGGACACATCCTTCTACCGGAACTGAATGGTATAAGCTCAAAATGTTGGCCCCTTACATCTACATCAGCATGATCGGTGAGGAACCTCTCAGGCACGAAATCTAGAGGCTTGTGCCAAATGCTGGGGTCACGTTGCAACTTCCACAGGTTCACCAAAAGGCGAGTGCCTGCTGGAATGTGGAAACCGGCTATTGTGCAGTCCTCCATGGCTTCCCTTGGTGCTGATAGAGGAGCTGCTGGGTATAACCGCAATGTTTCCTTTATAATGGCTTGCAAATATACCAAGTTGGGTATGTCTGACTCTTCCACTTGCCGGTGTTTTCCAACATGGATGTCGAGTTCATCTTGGGCCTTTTTCAGCACATGTTGATTGTTCACTAGCAAGGACAGTGCCCATGTAAGTGTGATGGCAGTGGTATCATTGCCACCCAAGATAAGACTCTGCAATAAGCATGGCCTAATTAAATGTGATGTGTACAAATTAAAGGAAAAGAAAATTGATAATTATAGCAGAACCAAGGATTACATACCAGGCAATTACCCTTAATTATGGCGTCTGCCTCTTGAGTTGGGATGTTGCCTTCTTCCAGGACTGACAACATGACATCAATGAAATCTTGCTCCCCATTGAGTCCTTCACGGAGTCTCCTGTCTCGATGCTCGTTCACCCAACTTCCAAGCACAAAATCCAACTCCTTTGCTGTTCTCTTCATTTCGCTTATTCTTCCCATCAAGACATCCACCCAACCCAGAAAAGGAACCGTATCTGAAACCAAGAAAAGCCCAATCAGATAAAAGAAATCTTTCATGGCCTTTTGGCACCGCCTTGATTCCTCATCACCGCTTCCTTGAGTCCCAAAATATGTTTTCCCAGCAATCTTCCTAACTATAATGTTCATTGCCATGTCGCCAATTCTTTCCTTCATTTCAACTACAGCAAGTCCTCTGCTTTTCACCGTTTGCTCATATAATTCCTTTATAAAACAATTGATTTCTGTGTCCCGGACATGCTTCAGTAACTCAAGCCGGCGACTAGACAGGAGCTCCACCGTTGCCAGTTTTCTCATGTCACGCCAATATTGTCCATGAGGAGCAAAGCCAAGCATTTTACGGTTGTAGGCCATGAGCTTTACGGCTAAGGAGTCTGGACGTGTAAGAAAGACCTTATCATTTGTTGTGAAACATTCTTTTGCAACTTCCCAATTACTCACAATGAGCGCTTGATGAATTCCGAGACGGATGGAGAAGGCAGGTCCGTACTTGTCAGCCATGTCTGCAAATGTTCTATGTAACAGCTGATTATTTGCTCCAAGAAGATGCAGGTGACCAATCAACGGTAACGCCCCTGCTGGCTCTGGTGGACTCCTCTGCTGTTTCTTGTTGCCTTTAACATGGATGGTAACCACAGCTATGCTTATAATTATGGTGAAAACAAGTGCAAAAGAGATTTGTTCTAGGGATTGAATGTAGAATTCCATAGTTTTTGGCTTTTTGCTTCACTGAGATGAACCAATGTGAAAGATTCAGAGAGATTGCTTCTGCCAGGCAAAAGTCCTGTCTCTGTAGCAATCTACTCTACACATAAAATAAAATCTTTCCGTAGTTGCGTGCTATCCTGGAAAAAAGAAGTAAAAGCAAAATTGGAGATATCAGTACTATACGGATGCAAATCAAGCCACATGTACTTGTAAAAATAATAATAATAATTTAATAAGTGGTCAAAAATTAAAATACAACAGCTACATTTTTGGCTGAACACTTAAATTCGCATCATCCTTCCTATCTAATACCAAAGCATTGGTACATAGGTAATTTATTTCAGTTATAGAGCTGGGACTGGGAAGATAGCCTTGGTACAGCAGTAACCTCTTGGGAGAATTAATGCATATTGAGTGTAGGTTTATCAGAGACGGTTCCCAATTGGAATTGCAGCCTAGCCAAGGCTGAGTGCGGGCGGAGAACAAATGGAACTCAAAATCTTGAGCCCTTAGCATGTTCATTAAGGAACCGCTCAGGCACAATTTCTAAAGACTTTTTCCCAAACAACAAGGCTACCAACAGGCAACAGAACCTTTGATTTGCATTCTTTCAACAAGTTAGCTAGTTGATATGTTAGGGGGACCATTCACTAACAAAATTTGGCACCATTTTCAATTTTCAAACATTGCTTTATTGATGTTTCCATTAATAGCTAAAATACAGCACGTTCAATTATCCAAAAATAATAATTCAGCACGTCCTTTGAAAGCTACCCTCTACCTACCTTCCACAATTTTATCACACCCTCGACCTTAGAATTAAAAGATTCCTCACAATTTGTTTCTATGCACCCTTTTTTCTTTTCCCAAATAAATCATGTGTCCATAAGATGTTTGAATATTTTGTCCTGGACAATTTTCTTTTTCAAAGAAATGAAATTCTTAAGTTTTGTTAATGGCTGATGATGCGTTTGATTTGGACTTTAATCATATTCTGTATTGGAGCCTAAGTTTGAGTTTGAATTTCGAATGTTATTGTTGTGATCTATATATTACACAAAGCAATAAAATGATGACTTGAGCCTTTCACACAATTTCAGAACTTACTTCCCCTCTCATTTATGATTTATGTTAGTTTTCTGCATTTATTCTGAGATACTTCTTATTGCTGGAAATAGAGACTTTGAGTTCTCAATCTGGTTCTTGTTAAACCAAAAAACCATCAATAACACAGAAATTGAATCACAAAAGTTGATCTTGAACTTAAAGTACAGATTTGCCAAAAGCAAAAGGTAAATATATATATATATGAAGCAACTAATTAAAAATTTTCTCTAAAAAAGTTCTCCCTCAGCCTCTTCCACTGAAGCTTCAATTCGAAGAAGAACAAACCCAACAGCAACTCCAACCAGAACAAGGCCATTCATGATTGCTGCAATCCTGAAAATCTCACCAACCGCACTGCAGGTTGAAGCCAGAGCACCGCCTTTCTTCCCATTTGATGAAGCTTTGAGTGAGCTCACAAGTTTTGCAAAACATTGCTCTGTGCAAACTGGAAGCCCTAATGAAACCACATTGTTATGAGCTTTTAGCCCACTGAAAGCGTTCAGTCCCGTTATGTACTTCACATTAACGCCACCTCTCCTCCTGGGACTGGCGGCAGTGGCAGCAGCAATGGTGATCGGACGGAGTGTGGCGGAGGCTGTTGCCATTGCTATAATTATTAGCCTTTGCTATAACAAGAAATGAAGGTTTAAGACTTCAAAAACAAAAGTTGAAAAATAATAAAAAATGGGCTTAAATTTTTATGAAGAGATATGGTGGATAAGGTAAGGTAAGGTAAGGATGGATGGTTGGAAAGCAGATTAGATTGAGCTTCAAAGTCTTAAGGGAGAAAAGAAAGATTGTGTGCCCTTTAAATGCTGACCAGAAGAAATTTGAGATGCAGGGGATGCCAATGAAGATATTGGCCACTAAAATTTAAATTTTAAACCATATATTCTCTTTGTATGGCAGTGTTGTAATTTTCAGTACTTATAAACATCAAAACTGCAAATTATGGATTCTATGAATTATGATATATATCAGCCCAAACCATAGCAATCAAAATAACAAATTCTGGCCACCTGGCTATTGGGCCTTATATAGTCCAAACTCCAAACTGAAAAATGCCAGCATAATATAAGAAGCTCTTCATGGCAAACTTTCCAGAACTACCAAATTCCAAAATGTTGCGTAGTTAAACTAAAAGCATCCTTTAAGTGCTTACTGCTACAATTAGGCATTAAACCTTTACAAACAAATAGCAGGTTCAAATCCAAGACATAAATCCTACAATAAACAGTTTAAAATCTTAAATAAGAACTAAGTTTAAATTAAAAGTACTAGAACATATGGGCATGTCTAATCATGTTCTTGTCATATGCTTCATGCCATAGGAGTGTGTTTCTTGCGAATGATGTGAACTTTAATCTGCTTAGTTCTTTGCCCAGCATCATCTTGTTCCACTTGCGGTAGAAATTCGCATATACATGTCTTAAACTGCAAATTCACCATGTTCTTATAGCAGAAATTGCTCCACCCGGTTATTACTGTTCGCCCATCCTTCCATTTCTTAACCTTCCCAATTGTTTTCTGATTATGTAAACCTATAAAGGTTATATCCTCTTTATCCTCCAGAGTCAGCTCATGAACTCTTATTACATTATTTGGAACCATCTGAAATATTAATCCAAACCAAGAATTTAAACAAAAGTTAGCAGAAAACATAAGTCACTAGCATTCTCCACATTGGAACATGTCAATGCATGGAAAAACTGAGCACACAACTTACTTGAGCAGGCAATCCAAGCTCATTTATGTAGGAAATCAAAACAAGAAGAAGAAAACACACCAATTCGTTCTCCCTCCCTGCAGAGCTTTTCTTTACCACAAAGTAAGGATTCGGATGATTAATGTATCTTTCTATATCAAGCTCTTTATCTTCACCCTTCATTGAGTTAGTGCCTTCGTCGTTCCATTCCTCATCTTGTTCTTGTTCTTCTTCTTTTTCCTCCTCCTCCTCCTCATCATCATCAACCAGATCAACAAATTCCACTTCCTGCTCCTTTGAGACACGAGGAGATACAATCTTTGTACAATTATTAGCCCCGAATACCGTCACATCAAAGACAGAACTTCCACCATGATTGATGAACACTAAAATATGTTTTTCCTCTATGTTGTTTTCATGTATGAACTTTCTCCAACCCTTATCAAAATACATCTTTCCAGCACAATTATTCACCTCCACTTGCCAGCATTGGCAATTGCAATTTCTTAAAATGACTGTAGCAGTAGCAAACATCAATTGGTTTGGAAACACAATGCCATTTGGTGGGATGCACTACAATTACAAAATACAGCTGGATATTAGGCATATATAGATCGATTTAATTAGCAAAAACAAAATTATTAAGTACTAAAATTACATTACATAATAAAATACATTTTCTTTCTTTTTCTGCTCTAGTATTTTGTTTACATAACCATAAACTAAGATTGTAAAGCTTCAAGCTTTTCAGATGTACAACCCCAAAGGCATAATTAAAAGAACCAAACCAAGCAAATGTTCATAGAAAAAGCAAGCAACTATACTAGTTTGGAAATTTGGGCCAACAAATCTCAATATTTGAGAGAGAGACAGAGCTCGGCTATAGTATCATATATAGATCAATTAAGCAAAACAAAATTATTAAGTACTAAAATACATTTTCTTTTGTATTTTGGTTTACTTATCAACCACAAACCAAAATGTACAACCCAAAAGGCAGGCATGATGAAACAACCAAAAACAGAGGAAATGATAGAGAAATCGAGCAACTGAACTAGTTTGGAAAAATTAAGAAAAAAGAAAATAAAACCTCAAGATTTGAGAGAGAGACAGAGAGAGTTACCATTTTTTGAGAGCAGTACTTAGAGAGGTAAACCGTAAAGAATTTATGGGCTTCAAAGTTGGACATGTTTTCTTTTCTCCACAACCACAGGAGGAAGAGACAGGGTAACAATCGAACAGAGCTGAGATTTGAGTTTGCTAACTAAATCTGCTTGAACAACTACCTCTCAAACTCAAATCAGTTCTTGGCTTCAAAAGTTGGGTTTTGTGATGAAGAAAGTGGTAGTATTTGAGTTATACTAGTTGCTTTAATGATGTAAGCACTCTGCAAGAAATCTGCACAGTGAGCAGACATGAGACAACCCAATAATAGACCCACCTAATATTACACGTGTCACTTATAAATAATCATTGGGTTTTTATCCAAAAACCTTGGGTCTGTTGATCCACCAATTTTCTCTTCTAATCTTAATGGGCTGAAAATAGATCAAAACCATTGATGGGCTGTTAAACCATTTAGTTCAGAAGCCGCAATAGTTTTTTTTTGGGCCAAGAAGCCGCAGTAGATTAGATTAGGGGCATAATGATATTAAAGAGTTTTAATTGTTTTCTCTATATATAAAAGGATTCGAAACTTCTAATTTGGTCTTCATATTGAGATGAGCCTTTTTTGTGGTTTTCGGATCAATTAGGGAGGTTTACGGATCACTTGAAAACGAAGAGGTACCGGACGTGCTAGAGACTCATGGGAAATTTCGAAACTCCAATCCAAAGGATTCATATCATGATGACAGATTCAGATCAAGACGTTGATAACGAAATTCAATCTATTATAATTTATGTTATGAACGATGTAATTTCATTTTCATGAATGAAAATTACATTTTCTTAAAAAAAAAAAGAAACTTCTAATTTGGTTGGTCTTGTCGTTAATTAATTCTTATTCAACTCAATTTCTTAATACGTATATTATAGAATTCTCGGAATAATCCGAGAATTGTATGGCGTATGACAAGTTGATAATTTGATCAAAGGCTTAATGTAAAAAAAGGCCATGAACTTTCTGTCAATGGTCAAAGAAGCCCCTGAATTTTAATTTTGGCCAAATTAACCCTTCTGCTATGAGAAATAGTCATGTGAGCATATCACGTGGCCTAAAAATACCACTTCAATTTAGGATAAATTTTTTGAAAATAAATAACTTGTAGCATAAAAATAAATTTTCTGAAAATGAATACAGAATGAACAATCATATACACTACTAACCAGTTACAATTGAGAAAAGAAACCCAAGAAACTCTTCCTATTTACATTGCTTCAAGGTTTTAACATATGGTTGTAGATTGGAATCATTGGATAATAATTCACCGCTTCACTGGTCATTCATTTTCTTAACTCTGTCAAATGTTGGAGCCATAAGACAAGAACTCCACAAAATTTTGATAAAAGTTGCGAAAACCAAATAGAGCTTATTCAAACTATAGGTCTTTTTTTTTAATCTTAATAATATAATACTACATATTAACAAGTGTTTTGAGAAGTTGAAATATACACCTTTTAAGGAAGGACTAGCTTTGCTGATTCTGAGTGGGGTTGCCCAAGTTATTCCCCTTTACTCGTTGTCTTTCGAACAAACCAAGATTGTAAAAGAACCATAAGGTTTTGAACCAACAAGAGTAAAATGTGGATGTTGCTTGAAATAGGAGGCTGGTGGCAATCGCAGCAGAGCATAATCAGAGTGTGTTGCAGCGGATTCATGTTGCTGGAACCATAACATCAATTTATGGTTTTGTCTCTTTCAAACTCAATTGGCATCAGCGTTTCCTGATGCCAGCCATTGCTATAGGAATTAACTTGCTTTGCTTTACTTGTGGTTTCCCTCTCTATGGTTCTCATTGTCTACAGCCAAGCCATCTTTCGACTATGCTACATGCATTGGTTGTCGCAGCACGGAAGAGGCATCTCAGCTACCAAGGAAATTTAGAAAAACTTCAGGGGAAGAAAAACTACCCCTTACAGACCATCTCAAGTGAGTTGCTCTCTGCCTTTTAGTTTTTGTTCACTGGAATGGATGAATGTACTTTTAATTATTTATTCGCTAATTATAGGTGGCCTAACAAGGCTGTAATTTAAGAATCCATGGCTGATGATAATTTACCAATTGAAGAAAAGAGATGAAGACTTTGTACTGTGAAAGAAGTATAGCAAACCAAACTTCTTTTTAGTATAATTCCAATGTCTATGATTTTCATCGGTGAAATCTCTTGGCAATACGTTCTTCATTGAGCAGGCAAACAACATGAGGCGGTATCCCAATCGTGGTGTTTCATATGATCCGAGGGTTTTCTAAAGGTGCAGTTAATAGAGGATATAAAATGGTATTTAAAAGACTAATTGAAAGAATAAGAAGACAGTTTTCTAATGGAGTGAAGATTGGAATAGGTATGTTGGCTTCTGTAGCATGTTGCGCTGTTGCCGCCAAGGAATAAAAAACCATATCGTACCGGCCGGTTGAATCGGAAACCGGTGGTCAATGACTCAATCCGGTAACGATACATGTATAAAATCGCCCAGTCAACGTACCGGCGTTGACCCGGTTCAACCGGCCTATTTGACCGGTTTTATACATAGTCAAATTTTTAGTACATTTAAAAAATATTAAAAAAAAATTGTAAATGGTAAGAATTGAACCCAACATACTTTGAATGAAGTAAAAAAGACTTAACCACTCCAACAAAGTATCATTTAATGATTATTTCACCATAAATTATATTTATTTTATACCAAAACATAATTTTTTAAAAAATTGTTTCAACAACCGGTACAAAACCAGTTCAACCGGTTGAACCGATTAAACCACATACTGAATCCCCATCCAGTATGCCTCCCGACACGGTTTTTTATTCATTAGTTGCCGCCAATCGATCTTTCTATATAAGTAATGTCAAGCAAAAATAAAAAATAAAACATGTGGCCTAAGCAATAGGTTGCTTAATTTAATGCCAAGTCTCTCTTCATTTGAGTGACATGTACGTGGCTTTTTTTTTATGCAAAATTACAAAAAAAAAATCGTAAAATCACAAAAAAAAAAATCATTTTTTATACCAAACATGTTTTTCCAATTTTGTTTTCAAAATCACAAAATGGCAAAAAAAAAAAAAGCAGAAACCTATGACAACATTCCCAAACAAACCCTAAACTTTCTTTCTTAATTATCTTTTTTCATGCGGACGTTGCCCCTAACAAATTTAATATCATCGATTATATTGACTGGACTATTTTCTTATTTAATTAGTATGACTTATATTATTCCCTAAAAAAAAGTATATATTATACGAGCAAAACACTCACTTTTGAATGTTATATGTACCTTAGTTTATATTATAAATTATATACTATATCATGAATAATTTCAAAAAAAAAAATTTCTAGCTGACTTCTGATAAATATTAATTAGTAGGTCAACTTATCAAACCAAAATGTTTTTTCTTGTTACATGGAGATCAGGAGACTCCGCCAATAAAGATTTACCATGTTTCATAAAATATAAAATAATACATTGAGCTTCACCTCCAAAATGGACTTTTAAGATCTAGTATCGAATTTTAACTCTTAAGTCCCACATACTTGCACATACTTTTAACTCTCTTTTTGCCCAAAAAAAAAAGTCCCACATACTTCCAATTAATGTTTAAAAAATAGCGAGAAAACTAACATTTCTATACACAATTAATGGTCAAAGCATGCACGCCATAAACCCCTCAATATATTTCATCACTCGTGCATATACATATATATTCTCGAATCTCTCGATCGATATAAGTGAGTAAGTGACTACTAGCTAGATATATAGGATATATAAGTAGATAACAACTTGTAGCTAGCGCCTAGCAACATGAAGAATATTAGCAAAAATATTATAATTGGGACTTAATCAAACAAAATACACTGTCACGATCAATATATATTATATTCATGAGATTTGGGAAAACTTTCATCTTATTAGATCAGTTTCTATATATTGTGATCATATCGCGATACGACCTACGTACCACTAAGTTTCTTCTTCTATAAATTCAATTGAAATTTTGGAAACTTTATATCTCAGATTAAAGGTAGCTATAAAATTTTCCATTGCCAACTCTCGAAAACCCCTTTCCATAAATATACAGAAACCCTTACAAAATTAACTAGCTAGCTAGCTAGCTATAATAATGAAACTCTTCGAAAAGGTTCTTACTCAGACAGACATCGAGAAAAGGCTAGCAGTGCCAACGGCGTCGTTACCACAATTAGGGTTTGGAAATGGCCATGCAAATCATTATGTGGACTTGGTGGTGAAGGATTCAACTGAAAGAGTGTGGAGTTTCCGTTGCTCAACTCGGTTGACCGGTAATCATCCTAAACCTTATCTATCTTCGGGCTGGCTTGAGTTTGTCCAAACCAAAGGTCTCGCAATCAACGACGTGCTTCATTTGTACAAGGAGGAGGACGAAGCTAGTGGAGCTCAGTTCAGAATTAAAGTTCAGAGAAATATCTCCCTGTTTGGTCAACCTATTTGGGCTGACTTATAGAGCAAGTTTAAAATTGATGCTTGTTTTGTTATATACTATGCTTTAGTTGTATTATTATTAAGTCTATTTACTTTACTACATTATATGTGGGCTTTGTATTATGAATAATGCTGTCAAGTTGTGTTCATGGTTATAATTTCTTTTTCCCTGTTAAATTGATTTTTCCTTTTTGTAATTTTCAATTTCAATAAGATGTCTTTCTTCACTGGTTAAGTAAGTTTAAGGGTCGATGTCTTGTTTGGCTTTCATCATATTTCATGTCTGTTTTCGGTTGCTGTCCTTTTCTTGGTCTTATGTATTGAGCAGAGATGTAATGTTGATTTTGCTCTGTTCTTAATTGATCTGTTTCGCCTGGGAGGCTGTTGGGTAATGCTCTTTATATTGCTGTTGTACTTCTCTTATGCTATTCATAAATGATTCAGCCTTTAAAAAAAAGTTTAAATAAGGGTCTAACCATTTTAAAAGATAAAGTTTTTCAATTTGGTTGGATCAAGTTCAAAATTTTTTACTCAAAAAAGAGTTTGATGTTATAATTGTAATAATCCAGTAATCCAGTATAAGAATTTAACACGTGACCGTGGAAAATGGGTTCTATTTTCCATTGAGTCCTTATGAGCTGAAATTGAAATGATTTGACCAAATTAAAAAGTTGAATACAAAATAGAGTATTTTCATAAATGTTAAGCCCTTATTTTTGAACATTTAGCCTTCTCCACCTATATGTAACCAAGCTATAAAACTACAACTATTTAATTTAGCTCAGCTAGGAATGAAATATTTTAATGAAATTGTCTATTGGATGAAGGAGTGCCTGTTTATGAAATCCTCCTTAACGATTTTACTGATTTTTATTTTTTGGCTAAAATCTCAATTAGGACCCTGAACTTTGTCAAAAGGGTCAAATAAGTGCCTAAACTATGAAAAGGTCAAATTAGTGCCTGAACTTTTCGATTTGGGGCAATTCAGTCCAAAATGTTTTGGATTATTTACATTTAACATACTTATAATCTAACATTTTGGACTGAATTGCCCCAAATCGAAAAGTTCAGGCACTAATTTGACCTTTTCATAGTTTAGGCACTTATTTGACCCTTTTGGCAAAGCTCAGGGCCTTAATTGAGATTTTAACCTTATTTTTTGGCAATACTGATTGTACTGATTTCAATTTTCAATAGTTAAATTCAGTCGGTTTTACATCAAAAAAAAAAATACAACTATTTAATATTACAAATGAATCGTTTACCAAAAAAGAAATCCTTGCCTGTTTTAGAAATCCTTGCAGCTTTTCACCAAAAAAGAAAAATCCTTTGCAGCTAGCGTTTATAAAGATAAATTTAAATCTAAAAAATTGATTAGTATTTTAGAAATTAGAACCCTTTTTTTTATAGCATACGTTTGGCGATTTTTTTTTTTTTTTTGCTATCCATTCATAATGAATGGAGTGATACCTTTGGCGTTTTGAAATATAGTAAAAAAAATATAGTAAAAAATACCCTCCGTCCCAAATTATCTGATTCTTTTGGGTCAAATTAATTTTACTTTTGACCTTTGATTACAAAAAAATATATACACAATTAAATTTTTAAAAAATATGTTTTGAAAAGTTTAAGACTTAACTTAATCAAAACATAATTCTTAAAAATTTAATTCTATATAATTTTTTTATTATTAAGGGTCAAAATTAAGATTACTTTGATCCAAAAGGGTCAAATAATTTGGGACAGAGGGTATCAAGTACCATTACTTTTCTAAAAAAAAAAGATAAATTAGTACTGATCAGAAAGGGAGAGGTGGGAGATATTGACTTTCTTAAAATATTGGTGTTTAATTAGTAATTAGTCAAACTGATGGAATTTGGGGGCCGATCTTTTTGTTTGTCATTTTCCCTTATAAAGTTTATCCGACTCTCAACTCACTTTAGCTTAGGACATAAGTTATTACGTGTGCTGGAATTGCGTCATTCTATAGTCGCAAGCAAATACAGTGTTTGTTTTTATCTTAATTATTAATCGAAAGTTCTATAACTTCTTATTACTAGAACTAGAAAAAATTGTAATTATTCGCACTAGGATATAATAGTAGCTCGCGACGTGCATGAATTTGTATTCAACATTCTTATATAATAGTATTATATTTTAAAGTTAAGTTGTACTCAATTAATCTTTTAAAAAAAAAAAAAAGACAAAAGTTCGAGAACGTCTTTTTGGTAACCATAACCATATAATAAATACACGCACGTGAACAACTTGAATCCCCTTTGTTTACCTTAACTAATTGGAAGTTGGAACCTCTTTGATGTTCATCATTAAACGCTAATTATGTGATTTTTTCACCTTCCAATTTTCAAACATGATTATATATTTTATTACTAAAAAACCTCGCGCAATTGATGAAAGGATCACTAGGATCATAGAGCGAGCCGACCGCAACAAGGTAGTAGCACGAAAACCTTTCGAAACATACGACATTAATTGTCTTAGAATTTTTAATGTTGCTTTGCTTGCGAAAATAATTTTAGTATTTTTAATTCTAAGAAGGTGCATCAATTTCTGCCTATAAATTGGGAGTACTTACTAGCTAGCTGCTCCATGTTCAATTGCCAAAAAAAAAATATTCAAGCTCTCTCTCTTTAAGCAAAAAGAAATCTCAAAATTCTACAACCCTAATTGTCAAAATATGGGAATCAGAAAGAAAATTGAAGAAGGTGATAGCAAGAAACTAACGATTGGTGGGACATTTAGCTCAGGGAAACAGAGAGGTAAGATGAAAGTGGAAGACGACAGAGGTGGCATATGGACCTTCGATTACAAAGTTTCCAACAACACAATGGTTATTTCAGGTGACTGGTGCAAATTCTTTCAAAGCTATGGCCTTCAAGTCGGTAATAGGATCGCTATTGACGACAATTACGAGTATAGGAAGTCTGTTGCAGAGTACAAAATTGAAGTGATCTGATCAGGAGGCTATATATTAAGAACAAATTAATAATATTTAGTTGAACTGATGCAGAATATTATATCACTTTATAATAAGGTACTCTTTCAGAATAATGAGCTTTGGTTCAGCTATTACTTGATATATGATAGTTTGTTAGCAAAGTTGTGTAACAGGATATTGTATTGCTATATGGATCTGTTTGTGATTTCCTTGTAATTTTCAGGTTGTTTTAAAGGGATTTATTGTAATTTTATAACTCACTTCTATGTACTTTTCACTATTTTAATACTACTGTTATTGTTTGTGAATTGGTTTTCAGGCTTTTTTTTTTTTAAATCATTCTATTCCATATATCCCTTGTATGTTACATTCAATTTAAGCCAAGGACCAAGACAACCTTGTGCTTCATTAATTTATCTAATCTTATGTTGTATTGAGCTCAAAATTGAACAATTTTAAGTAAAAAAAAAAAAAGTATTTTGAATCAAGAGCATAAAAATAATGGTCTTGTGCCATTTGCTAGTAATTCAGACTTCAAAATGGAAAGTATAATTCAAATCAAGTTAATAATTGGTGTACACCAATTAACACAACCAGATTGTTCATGTGATTTCAAGTTATCTCGTTGCTCAAGAAGCCCTTGCTTGCTGTTTATGATTAATTTGCGTTGCTTGTTTGTTGATTTTTGTTGATTTTGGGGTTGGTTGGTCCTGTTTCCTTCCCCTGTTTTCGGTGACTCTGTTTCTAATTTTTTTTTTTTTTGGCCTTTGATAAGAGTTGTTCAAGGGTCGGGTTACCCGTCCAAACCCGTAAACCCATCCGACATTTTAAAGGGTTTTAACAAGAATTTTACGTCCATTCGATGGGTTTAGACAAAACATCAAGCCCGTTTATTAAATGGACTGGACTTGGGTATAAGAGCAAAAGTCCAAGTCCGGCCCGGGCCCGGCTCGGTTAAGTAAATATGGTTGTTTTTATTTTTTATTTGTTGATATATAATATATATTAAATATAATTTAGAAGTACATCATATCCCTTTTTTTTTTTTTTTGAGTACATATGAACAAATAAATAAACAATCTATTACCAAATACACAAATAAACAAATTATAAACTAAACTCACATTCCGTGAGACTTGAACTCAGGACCTCACAGTTTAGACACAGTATACCTACCAATTGAGCTAACAACTCGTGTGTACGTACACCGTATCTTAAATAATAAAAAAGATGAATAATATATGTAGAAAATCTTATTATCAATAAGAATAGTATATTATAGGTAGTATATATCATATTTTATACGTACAATTATATTTATAAAATTAATTAAAATAATTATTAAAAAAATATTAGACAGGTTTTTGGATGGGTCGTATTTGATAAATGGACCGGATTTAGACAAAAGTTTGAGGCCCATTTTATAAATGGACCGGGCTTGGGCAATACTAATAACGTTAATCTCAAGACTAGGCCCGGCCCGAACCCAGCCCGGCCCTTTTACTGAAAAAAAGAAATTAACTCGTGTTGCCTTTCAAATAAAAACAAAACCAGATTGTTGCGTTGAATTTTCAACATAACGAAATTGCCAGCGCTGGTAAATTTTGTAAACAAAAACCAATCTAAATTCAGCAGTGCCTTCTTAAACAAGAAAAATAAAAAAAGATTGAGAAAAAAACTCATGCGATCTCTCCATCGATTCGGCAGCGCAAGCTGGCAATTGTCTGTATACCTCGCGAACATAACATATATAAAGCTTTTGCTATATTAATTCTGGATAAGTGCTAAAAGCTGCGAAAATGTTTTCGTGCAAAAACCGACCAGATTTCAAAGAAAATCGCAAGCATTTAATTTTGACGTCTCGCGATAGTAATTAAACCAGCTTCTTCTTGGCCTCTATATTATATAAACAATCTCAAACACTGATAAAAATTCACTTGAAAGATCTTTCAAAACAAAATACCAAGAATATAGATATATATCTTGTCTTGTAAGTAAAAATGGGGGAGGAGGTCATCTTCCAAGACAAGTACCTTAAAAGCAATGAAGCAGAAAGAGGGCGTTTTAGTTTTAGTTATAATGGTAAGGCACTGAAACGTGGTCGTGTAGTTCTGAATGTTAGAGACGAAACCAACAAGTGGTGGGAGTTTGAGTGTAGCAGCGAAGAAGACAACAAATTCTGCATCAAGGGTTCTGCCTGGAAGGATTTCTGTAAAAACAGAGATAATCCTAAGATCACTCTTTGCAAACTCCAAGATGCCTACTTCATTAAGATTAAGTGAAAGCTCAATTAAGCTGCCGATCGACTGCTGTGCCTCTGTATGCAATGAGATCAGCTTGAAATTTCTACAATGTGATTAACTGAATAAAGCCGCTACTACTATTTATTATTGTCAATTAGCTTGATTAATTATGTTTTTTACTCTGTTCTAGTTCCAGTTGAAAATTCTAAATTACACACTAGGACAGTTGCTTACATTCATTTATGTAATCAGAATCTTTTTATTTTAAATTTATATATTGAAGAATCAGCTCTTGTTTGTCATAAGTTATATACTGGTCACCGACTCGATTTCAAATTTTTTTTTTTTGACATTGTTAACTTTTTTAAAAAATCTTAATCATTTAAATTAATTAAGAGTCTAATACTTTAGTAGTGGTACCAAACCAATTAATATGTGATTGCACTTTGGGTTTGGCTAATGGGAATGTAACATTCACATAGAAATATTGGTATACGACATTTTGTTGAACAAAAAATGGAAAAAAAAAATATCCCATAGGAAATGTGGTTATGACCACATATGAACCTATTAGTCTAAGAATGTAGATAGGAATATCATACCCACTTATATAAGTGATAATGTAACATTCCAATACCTCTTCTTGTATTGTTTACTTTTATATCCTTATTTACTTTAATTAACTATGATTTGAAGAAGAAAACATTACTAGTCATAAAACAAGTTTTATGACTTGTTTTATTAACTATGGGAATAAACATTCCCATCAACCAAACCCAACTGTACCACTTATGTGATTTTCTCTGGCCTATCCAATTTTAAATTTTCAAACATGATTATAATTTTTCCAATGTAAAAAACCTCGCGTAATTGATGAAATTTCAAAGGTCGTGCATGAGGAGGATCATTAGAATAGAACCGACCACAACAAGGCATACCACGAAACCTTTCGCACCAATACGATATTGTCTTAGGATTTTAATGTTATGTTACCTGCGAAAATATATCTATTTTTATTTCAACTGTGCTTTTTTAAATTGTCAATTTGGACAATAAACTAATATAATTCAACTGTTTTTCAGAACTTTCTTTAATTCTTTTTTTTTTTTTAAAGTAGTAGTGCAAGTGTGCAACAATCTTAGCTAGATTGTAATATATAATTGATAGCTGAATGAGAAAGTGGGAGGTCAAAACATTTGACTTTGAAATGTTGGGTAATCGTCACCATTTGATATGTTGATGCCGAATCTTCTGTTTTGTCCTTTTTCCTTTAAACTATAAAATCCGTTTGGCTTTTGTTTGAGTGTTATAGCTTACGACATAAGGTACTATGTTCGCTCAAAACATTTAAAGTATAATTGTGTTTTGTTTTGTTAGTCAATTCGCTTTAATTTTTTCTTTCACCTCCTAATTAATCGAAAATTCTACTAAGAAAGAGGTCTAATTCTAATTCTAATTCACACCAAGCTAAATATAGCTGGCAGTGGCGTGCATGAATGAGGCATACCTACTTGTATGAATATAATAATATAGGAACGACAAAGTTTGAGCTTGGGTAACCATTTATGAGAACACGTGGACTACAGTTATATATAATCTTGTTTAATTACCTAGCTAGATTAACTTGCAACATCTATATTTGATGTTAAGAAAGACTTGATTATGTTATAAAAAAAAAACTTTATGTTTTAACTTATCTACTTTTTAACTCTAAACATGATTATAATTATTATTAAATTATATTTATAAGTACTATATATAATTATAAACCTCGCGCAATCAATTTTTTATTAAGAAAATTTTCAAAGGACGTGCATGTGGATCATTAGAAGAACCCATCGACCAAACAGACTTGCTAGTTGCACAAAACCTTTCTAGACACACATATAGGATCGATAATGTTGCTTGCGAAAATAATTTTAACATTATTAATTATTATTAAAATTAATTTTAAAACATTATGAGTATGTCATGTTTAGCTTTTGCCTATTAATAGAGGTCCAAATCAGTGCTTGATCATACCAAAAACATCAATTAATTCTCTCTTTCAGCAAGAAACACAATTTTGTCAAAAATTTCACAAATTAACCCCAATCTTCATCAAAGCTAAATATGGCACTTTGCAGTAAGATAATTGAGCACGATGATACTGGTAGATACTTGACTATTAATCAGATATATACAGAACCATTCCCCTCGGCGGCAGCTAGTGGTAAATTGAGGGTGGAAGACAACAATGGTATCGTGTGGATCCTTAGTTACCGGGTTAAGTCTGGCGGCACGAGGGTTTTTTCAGGGGATTGGCCGAGATTCGTTCAAAACTATAAGGTTAAAGCTGGCAATACTATCGTTATTGGAATGAATGGTACAGGGTCTACAGACCACAAAATTGAAGTGATGTGATCGGAGGAGGCTATGAATTAAAGATCAAATTACTGTAAGATATATATATTGCTTTTATTAAGTTTTTCTTGTTTTGAATAAATCAAGCTTATTAGCTTGCATATGTATACATAGTTATTTGTTAGCAAAGTTGTGTAATAGGATGTATTGTTTCTTGTAATATTTGTATGTCTTTAATTTCTATGAAATATTCTTAACTATTGAAATGTTTAGCCTTAAAAGTATATTCATATGAACTACTGTTATTAATGTTTGCAATATCTAAATGTTGAATAGGAAATATTTCAGCCCAATATCTAAATTATGACGACAAACCACTTTTTAAAACTTAAAAAGGCAACCTCCTTTGGATGCCAAAAAAAGAAAAGAAAAGAAAAAAGAGGCAACCTCCTTGTATATGACCGGCCCAAAAAGTATTGAGTAATATTTTATGCCTTATGACTATATGAGCTGGCTATTCTTTTCTTAATTTGGTTGAGAAATGAGAAATGGAAACTTGCTGAAACTTGATCCTCTATAACTTGCAGCAAAATTCATTTGCCTCCTAATGTCAAACAATCGAGCCAGCTCAAAATTTCTATCTTTTATTTAAGATAGCGAGAAGCATTAATCGTGCGAACATCCAAAACAAATCTTTAGCTGAAAAATTAATGTCCAAGTCCACCGCTATCGGCAATTAAATTAATTATCTGTCCGTTAAACTTTGCTAACCCTGTTGGAAGCAAAACTTTAATTTGACTCCCCCGTAAGCCTCAGTCTTTCATATAATAAAATAAAATACTAGTAGTAGTATATATTTCTTTATTAAGCCCCAAAAATGTGTGGAAGAAAAAAAAGATAAATAAGCTTCTGCTAAGGAGACAACCTCATATCACAGCGACAGCCCCCATGGGTCCACTTAGATTTTCTTAATCATTGTACTACAAAGATCCTTCAATTAAATAAATACAATAATTGGGAACTGAAATTAACGTTGCCCAAGTCAATCGTGACCCCTACTTCCTTTATTAGAAATGTTTAAGATATATAAGTTAATTAATCTATCAAAAGGTTTTGAATAATATTAGTACTTAGTAGTACATTTTTTTCCAAAAACTGAATAAAATATTTGTTGAGTGTGACGATATCGTCACAACTCACAAGATTTGTTGCTAGAATGGTGGATTAATTATTCATTTAACTCAATTTTAGAAAATAAGATATAGCACTGATTTAGATCTGCAAAAAAAAAATCGATTTAAAAATCATAAAAACTTATGAAAATGAAATATATTAGTAGTATTCTTTTTTGTGAAAAAATATATTAGTAGTATTAAATATAAGAGATCATGGCCCAATTATATTATTAGTAGCATGATTAGTCCACAATTAAGCTTAGAACATTTCCAACAATGTTTTGAGCTCTAAGTTTCTGATTATATCCAAATCCTGCAATAATCCAAAACTTATCTTCTAATTTTTCAATCCTTTTATTGGCAAAAAATATAAGTATATCTTAATAAATTGCATAGTCATGAGATCGAGTGAAGTAGCGAGACAAATTAAATTAGGATATATA
Source organism: Corchorus capsularis (assembly GCA_001974805.1). Classification (NCBI taxonomy): domain Eukaryota; kingdom Viridiplantae; phylum Streptophyta; class Magnoliopsida; order Malvales; family Malvaceae; genus Corchorus; species Corchorus capsularis. The sequence goes on from AWWV01011039.1 coordinate 67,632, forward strand.
CTACTATATGCTTTGCGGACCAATATAAATTTGTAGCAATAGAATAATAATCAAAGGGGTGGTGACCCACACCCACACCAACCACTTCCTTAATTTGTTGAAATTAAGGTTGTAATTCAGTACGTAGTACTTTGTGGTGAGTTGGAACTTGGAAGCTTAGCTGATCAAATCCGATTCCGCACGCTGCCTTTTGACTTTTACAAAACCCACATTGTGTTGCCGTTGCGTTGAATTTTCAAAATAAAGAAATTACCATCGCTGTGCGCGGTGGTCAGTTTTCTAAACGTACAAAAACTAATCTTAATTCAGCAGTGCCTTCTTAAACAAGAAAGAAGAAAAAAAAAAAAAAGATTGAGAATTAATGGGTTCAAGTCAAACTCATGCGATCTCTCCATCGCTGGGCAGCGCAAGCTGGCAAAATATGAGATCATGTCGCCAACATAAAGCTTTCGCTATATTTCTGGATAAGTAGTGCTAAAATCTGCGAAAATGGTGCTAGAAGTATTTGACTAAAGCTAGTTTTCGTGCAAAATAACGACCAGATTTCAAAGAAATTAAATCGCAAGCTTAAGCCTTTTAATTTGTGCGTCTCGCGATAGTAATTTAACCGGCTTCCGCTTGGCCTCTCTATATAAACCACCTCAACCTCAAACACCGATGAAGCAGCAAAATACCTTCCATCTTGTTCTAACTTGTAAGTAAAGATGGGGCAAATCTTCCATCAGAAACTTAAAAGAAATGAAGCAAAAAGTTTTAGCTTTCGTTATGATGGTAACGCACTGCCGCTGGTAAGTACTGGTTTTGTATCCGTACTGAAAGTAAGAGACGTAAAAGACGGAAACAAGGAGTGGGAGTTTGAGTTTGAGAGCAAAGGTGCCAACAATTTCTGCATCAAGGGTAAAGCCTGGAAGGAATTCTTTAAAACCAGAAAAGTTGAAACTCCGATCACTTGCAAATACGAAAATGGCTACTTCTGGATAGAGTGAAGTTCAAGCTGCAGACTGCACTGCATGCAATATTCATCACACCTTTCATATCAAAGTTCCACCATCTGAAAAAACCGCATGCAATTACTATTGTATTATAAATAATATTGTTTCTACTTTCAATTTGCTTGATTATTATGTTCTCTTCTATTTTTAGTTGGAATTTCTAAATTCTACTAGGACTGTAGTAATTTCTTACATTCTTCAATGTAATTTCAGCATCTTTTATTTTCAATTGAATAAATAGTTGCTTGTTTGTCAATAAGTTTTGAGCTCATGATCTTTGCTAGAGTAACGTTTATAAGTGAACAGCTTGAATTAGCCCAATGCCGGCGGCCCATGGAGGCGTTTTTTCTTGTTTTTTTTTTCTTTTTATTTTTTACCAAATTCCGTTATTTGGTAATCATATTGGTTTCCAAATAATCTAAAGTCGAGTTGCATCGGAAATAAATCGGAGAAAACTCTTTCTTATTTTCATCATTCAGAAGAGCTGTTTTAGAGACATTGTTTTAGTTGCATTACTACTTGAAAAGAATTTTAAAGTCTCTATTTAGGAGATGATGAGAGATTCAGACTTGATTTAAAAATGCAAAATAGTTGAGAGAAGAGCTAAAAGTTGGGCCCATGAATTCAAGCCGAAATGTTGAATTGTTGACTAGGAAATATTTCAGCGCAATATCTAAATTACGACGACAAACCACATTTAATTTTATAACTTAAAAAGGCAACCTCCTTGCGGCTTGTAATTGCATATGATATGAACGAGAAATTTTTAGATGGGACGGATCCATCACGTCATCTATGGGACTAACCAATGATATTAAGATAATTCATCAATTTTCTAAAACTCTATCCCAATAATATCTCAAATTTGGGGTTTACCCTTAATAGAGGATTTATTTTTAAAGGGGGCTAAACCTTGGGCTAAAATCGTGCCTAAATTTAAGGAGGTCATTTGACATGGCAAGATTCCATTGATTAGTCCCATGGATGACGTGGTGGGTCCGTCCCACCTAATAATTTCCCGATATGACCGGCCCAAAAAGTATTACTAATAATATTTTATGCCTTATGACTATATGAGCTGGCTATTCTTTTCTTAATTTGGTTGAGAAATGAGAAATGGAAACTTGCTGAAATTTGATCCTCTATAACTTGCAGCAAAATTCATTTGCCTCCTAATGTCAAACAATAAATTGCATAGTCATGAGAGTGAACTCAGTCAAGTAGCGAGACAAATTAGGATATCATAAACAAATTAGGGGTGGTGAGTGGTGACCCACACCAACCACTTCCTCAATTTATTGAAATTTAGGTTGTAAATTGTAATTAAGTGGTGAGTTGGAAGCTGATCAAATATCCGATGCCGCACGCCTGACCCAGATTGCGTGGTGGTGTTGTGTCGCGTTGAATTTTCAACATAACCAAATTAATTACTTACCAGCGCTGCGCGCGGTGGTCAGTAATTTGTAAACAAAAAACTAATCTGAATTCAGCATTGCCTTCCCAAACAAGAAAAACAAAAAAGATTGAGAAATGGGTTCAAGTCAAACTCATGCGATCTCTCCATAAAGCTTTTGGTTTGCTATTTATTTCTGGATAAGTATATATATAGTGGTAAAATCTGCGAAAATGTGGTGCTAATATTGACTAAAGTTTTCGTGCAAATAACGACCCAGATATCAAAGAAAATCGCAAGTTTAATTATAAGACTTTTGGACGTCTCGCGATAGTAATTAATTAAACCGGATTCGCTTGGCCTCTCTATATAAACCATGCACCTCAAACACCGATGAAGCAGCGAAATACCTACGATATTCTTGTTCTAAGTAAAAGATGGAGCAAATCTTCCATCGCAAACTTAAAAGCAATGAAGCAGAAAAAGATTTTAGTTTTAATTATAATGGCAACGCACTCCAAAAACGTGGTCGTGTAGTTCTGAATGTTAGCTACGTCAAAAAGGACGGAAAAGAAGAGGAGTGGAGGTTTGAGTGAAGCAGCAAAGGTAACAACGAATTCTGCATCGGGGGTAAAGGCTGGAAGAAATTCTGTAGGAATCACAAAGACAGAGTTGATACTACCATCACTCTTTACGTAAACCAAAATGGCAACTTCAGGATAGAGTGAAGCTCAAGCCTCAAGCCTCAAGCTCAAAATGGCAATATTGAGCTGATGATCATATCAAACAGCTTCTACAATTAATGTGAAAAAATACTGAATAAAGCCGCAACTACGTACTATTGTATTATTGTCAATTATTTGCCTCATTCTTAATTATGTTCATTATATATGCTGTTCTATTTCTAGTTGAAAATTCTAGTTATGTTAAATTTATATTGAAGAAATAACAGTTGCTTGTTTGTCAATAAGTTTGAACACCTGATCTTGCTAGTAATTGTAACTTGTGTATCATAATAACTCGTGAACAGCTAAATTAGCCCATCGTCGGCCGCCCATGGAGGCGGTTCAGTTTAACCGGGTCATTAGGCCCAAATTACTTTTTTTTGGTACATAAAAATCAAGATTCTGTGCAATTTGCCAGTGACTGATCAGACTTCAAAATTATTGAAAGTATAATTTTTTTTTCTTTTTTTGGTACATAAAATATTGAATTTAGACCGAAATGTTGTTGAAGTATATTTGTTGACTTAATAATAATATAATAATATTTCAGCAATATCTAGATTACGAGTTACGACAACAAAACACCTTGTAAAACTTAAAAAGGCAACACCTCCTTGCCTAGTCGGTCCAAAAAGTATTGCTAATATATTATGCCTATGATCACTTTGAGTTAGATATTCTTAATTTGGTCGAAAAATGAAAACTTTGCTGGAAAATTTGATCATCATCTACCATAACTTGTGCATGGGTTGTGGCAAAATTCAATTGGCTATAGTCAAATACTCGCGAGCTCAAATTTCTATCTTTTAAATATACATCGAGAAGCAATATTAATCGTGCGACATCCAAAGCAAAGTGTTAGCTTAAGAAGTCCACCGTTATCGGCAATTAATAAATCTGTCTGTTAAACTATGCTTTCTTGGTGCCAAAGAAAAAAAAAAAAACTATGGTAACCCTAAACCCTGTGGAAGCAACAAAAGCATTGGAAGCAAAACTTTGTAATTGACTTGGGACTCATATATAATAGTATAATATAATAATAATAATTAGTTAAAAGTACTCGAGCAAAAACTAGCTACCAACTTTTAATAATTTTCAAAATATTATACATTGCGTGATTAATTAACCATGAACATCAACAATGATTAGTCCACAATTAAGGGTGTGTTTAGTACACCGTTTCACCATCATTTTGGGTCCAAATGGAGTTTAAGTGTAAACTCCGTTTCAATCGCTGCTCTAATAATCTTATCTGTACAGTACCTAATCTAATATGTATAGTGTAATCTCATCTGTACAGTTGCTAAACAGTGTCAATCGCACCGCTACCGCTACCACACCGCTCTACTAAACGCATCCTAAATTCAGAACATATCCAACAATGTTTTTACTTTTGAGGTAAGTCTCTGAATATAATATATATATATATATATATATATATTATCCAATTCCTTCCAATTTTCCATTTTCTTCTAATTTTTCAACCCTTTTATCGACATCTAGATAAATTGCTCTCTACCTCGCTCGTCTTTTTTTTTTTTTAAGAAATGATTTTTCTAATTCTTAATGCTCTAATTATCCGGTGATACTAAAGGTTTAAAATAAAAAATCATTAATAATAATCATGCATAGAGAAAGCTTGACTGACCACCGTCTGTCCTTATCTCAAAAAAATTTGTAATCACAAAAAAAAGTTACTAATTAGGAAATTTGAAATTGTCAGCTCGTTTAGAACTTTCCATTTCTATTAAACCCATGAAAAAGATAGTTATTTTTTTATTTGATAAATTCATGAAAAAGATAGTTATAATAAAACTGAGAAGTGAAAACTCCAAGTGATAAAGTGAAATAGAATACGCAATTGGGAACCTATTTTTTATCTAAAAACATCACGATTAAGGAAACAATGGTGACCCACACCAACACACTTCTTAATTTGTTGAAATTTAGGTTGTAATACTTTGTATTACTCATATTAACTCAAAAAGAGTAAATTAAATGCCGCACGCCTGCCGTCTTATACAAAACCAGATTGCGTTGTGTTGAATTTTCAACATAACGAAATCGCCAGTTGCTCTGGTCAGTTTTGTAATAAAATAGTAAGTAACAATAACTAATCTGAATGTACGTATAGCAACTATGCCTTCTTAACCAAGAAAAATAAAAAGATAGAAAAAGGGTTAAGTCAAAGTCATGCGATCTCTCGATCGATCGGCAGCGCAAGCTGGAAAGGGAGATCATATATGCATGGGGTTTTTTTATTCAAAGCTTTGCTGTATTTTCTGGATAAGTGAAAACTTAAGCTGCGCATCGTGCAATACGTATTTAGTAGGTTTTCGTGCAAATATATAACGATCAGATTTCAAAGAAAAATGCAAGTTTAAGGCCTTTTGATGACCTGTCGCGCGCGATAGAAATAATAATATAAACCGGCTTCCGCTTGCCCCTATATATACCACTTGAGACTCTGATGAAAATGCACTTGAAATATCATTCAAAAACAAAATACCTACGATCTTCTTCTCCAAGTAATTAAAATGGCGGAAATCTTCAAAGTCTACCTTAAAAGCAATGAAGCAGCAAAAGGTTTTACTTTTTATTATTACGGTAACGCACTGGTGCGTGGTTATGCATCCGTACTGAATGTTAGAGACGGAAACAAGGAGTGGGAGTTTCAATGCAGCAGTGAAGGTAACAACAAATTCCGCATCGGGGGTTCTGACTGGAAGAAATTCTGTAAATCCAGAGTTAACACTATGATCACTTGCAAACACCAAGATGGCTACTTCAGGATAGAGTGAAGCTCAAGCTGCACTTGAGCTGCACGCGGACTGCACTGCATGCAATATTTTTCAGCTTTGATATCAAACTTCTATAATGTGAACAAACTGAATAAAGGCGCAACTACTATTTTATTTCTACTTTGTCAATTTGCTTGATTATTATATATGTTCTTTATATTCTCTTGTATTTCTAGTTGGAATTTCTAAATTTTACTAGGACAGTTGCTTACATTCATCAATGTAATCAGGATCTTTTATTTTGAACTTAATTTGAAGAAATATACTTATTAGTTGCTTGTTTGTCAATAATTAAGTTTGAGCACATGATCTTTGCAAGAGTAACGTTTAATTTATTTTAGTGAATCATAACTCGTGAACACCTAGAATTAGCCAACTGTCGGCGGCCCATGGGGGCGTTTCAGCATAACTGGCTCAATAGGCCCAAGTAAAAAAAACATCTATCTTTGCTATTCAAGTTTGGTGTCTGTGCCGATCATCTGTTCAAAATATATGGGATAATAATCAATTATAAAAATGATGTTTCATAGGATTTCTTGTTTCTTTTTTTTTTTTTCCCTTTTACAAACCTCGTTATCTGGTAGTTATAACTAATCCAAAATCAAGTCGCATCGGAATTTAATTGGAGAATAGCTCTCATAAATCATAACACTTATTTAATTTCTACATTCACAATACTGGAATTAGAGACATTACTTGAGGGTTATTGAACTCTCTTTCGATTCTTCCAACAATATTCCAATAGGTGTTGGTATAAGATTTCTTGTTTCGTGTGATTAGTAACACACATTGTCTTGCCAGTTGATTAGTAAAATACTTAATTTGAAAAATAATTGGAGTATTATTCACCAAAAACATTTTTTTTTTCTAATTTGATTATTTATCAAAAACTCAAATATACAGTACACCCCAAAAAAAAATAAAAGGGACGAAGAGCTAACTTAAAGTTGGGCCCCTCCTGATCCGACCACTTGAATTCAGGCCGAAATGTTGAGTTGCGAATCCATTTCTAGTATTTTACTAGTAATAGTCGCGTAAAACAAACACCAAATTTGGCAATCCAGTTCATACTAACTCTCTAGCCGGCCCGTAAAGTATTGGTATTTCAATACTAGGAATTAAGCGTCACTGGAAGAAAATAAAAGATGTTAATAGGAGCCTTACAATTTGCAAACTCAGCCGTGTCCAATTAGAGCCCAGTTAAATTCTTGGAAATTAAAGAATCCCTGTTCGGCCCAAACAGAAATTTTCAAGCCCAAAAATTGCTTCCACGTCTCTTTGCTTAGGCGACTCGAGTAATTCTTCTAATTAAGTTCAAACCCGACACTTGATTTTATTTGGTGCTATACACTCCAAATTACATTCAAAGCCTCATAAATTATTTGGTAGTCGTTTCAAGACAACCATTAATAAATGTAATTGGCTTTGCCTTTTGTCTTTTTTTTCTTAAAGGATAAAGGAAATTCATTGAATGAGTTACCCTTTCTTAAAGTTTTCAAATCAAGCTTGAGAAACCTCAAACCATATTTCATTTCATTTGTTAAAATTTCTTACCTGAGATATGACTCAAAAATTGACAATTCAACACCCTTATTATCATATCCAAGAAGTATTTAGCATATATACATGGCTGTTTTTGTTCAATTTTAAATGAAACTAGCATATGTATATATATATATATATATATATATATAACAGAAATTATATATATAATGGCTGTTCTTTCCAGCAGAAGTAATATATACATGCAATTGCAAGAACTCGATCGGATATGGCTACTGCATGCAGGTGTAAACACAAGACATCTGAAAATTTTCTTTTGAGTGTATATAAATGGAACATTAATGTCAATTGATGTCTGATGAAAATCTTTGTTATAGACATGTTTCATCACCTAGCTACTTATCCCTGTAAGAAGTTTCTTTCTCACTTAAGACATAGAGATTTCAAGTTTCTTTCTCTAGCCCCACTTCAATCCAAACCAAAACCTGAAATTTAACGCATGGTTTAGATAAAACAAGCTGAGAAAGCAGAAAATTTTCGAAGTGGGTGGGGTAGAGAGAGATAAATTTCGACGGTTTTATTTGAGAGAAACAAGGCTCAAATGGATGAATCATGTGATTATCACACCAAAAGGGTGTATTTACTGCATAATGCAGATAAATCCAAACCCAGAAACAAACTTTAATCACCAAACACTTTACTTGACGACACGTTTGAATTTCAAACATACAAACCTGTCAGTCATGTAGCCAAATAACACTCCAACTGGCGATTCTCATGATGCCATTCTCGCCAATTTAGAGAGCCGTTTCATAACTCTCCCCCTATATACCACCAAACAATTTGTGCTGGTAATTATCTCACTTATACCAGTTACTAGCTACCATACTCTCTCATCTCAAATTTTCTCTCATGGAAAGGCTTGAAAGAGGCAGGGATGGAAGGCTGAAAGGAAAGGGTCCAATTTTTGAACCCGTTTCTTTAATCCATAGATGCTGCAGCCATGTCCGTGCAGAGGCTGAACTCTGCAGGTACAAGGAATGCAAACGTAACCATGGGATTCCCTTTGGCCGCTATGCTTTTGATGGTTGCGGTGAGTTCATGAAGAGTAGCGATGAGGATCCTTACAAGTGTGCCGCGTGCGGCTGTCATCGCAACTTCCACCGCAAGGAGCCATGTCCCGCTGATACTCCTCAAAACAACCGCAACAACTCTGTAACCCTGGCGCCGCCAACTCAGGCGCCAACACCTGAAAAGGAGCAGTTCATGTCACCCCTGCCCTTGGCAACCCTCAATGGGAACACTGGTGAGTCTTCTTCATTCCCTAGGGTTGACAAAAATCTTGATGCAGGCTCCGAGACACAAAGCGGAGTCGGAGTGGGTGTCCGTGCTGGACTTGGAGTGCAAAAGGGCATGAAGATCAAGAGAACCAGGACTAGGTTTACCCTGGAGCAGAAACAAAAGATGACTCGTTTTGCTGTGGACAGGTTAGGGTGGAGGCTCCACAGGACCGATGAGACTGACGTGCTCAACTTGTGCAAGGACCTTGGGATTTCCAGGCACGTGTTCGTCGTCTGGATGAACAACACCAGGCGCCGCATCCGTAACAAGCGTGCTGGCACTGCATGATTCAGAGGAGCTTGCTTTCTTCGTTTCATGCACTAGTGGCTGAAACAAGTACCATATGAGAGCTGTTCAATAAAATTAGGGTTTCTGTAATTTCCTTTCGTTGCATGTCTGTTTTGTTTGCAGGGTCGTCGTCGTCGTTGTCGACTCTTTCCTTTTATGTTTATGTCTGCGTTGTTGTGTCAATGGTCGCTTGCGACTGTTTCTAGTTTTTTACTTCCTTTCAGTACTGTTTAGACAGCTCTTGTATTAATGTTATGTTTGAACTTTAATTTGAAGTATGTTTCTGTCAAACTTTTCTCTTATTTCTCTCGTATACAAATTTCACCGTTTCAATTTACAATGACAATCAATTTCATAGAAGAAAAAGAACACGAAATCAAAATGAGACTTAACCAAAACTTTGTAGATTTATTTAGCAGAAAGCACATATACATATACACAACGAAGAGCTTTTACAACTTCGAGAGAAAAGCTCTAAGTTTCTAACAAAGGAACATACATGGTGATTTTTCACATCCACAACAACAAGAAACTTATTGATAAACTAAAATAAACAAGAAACTAAACATATAGAGGGCACTTGTTATTAGTTCTAATTAAACTTCTTCATGATGATTGCCCCCAAATCATCACACACACAGCTTCCTATAGCCTTCTTCTATTCCTCCTTAATTTTCAGTGGCTGAGTAATTTCATCCCCACTGTCCGACTCAGACTTTTCTTCAGCTTCCTCTCCACCGGGGCTTAGGGATGAGCCTTGACCTTCAACCAGATCATTGTCGGTGTTGGGAGGTGTTGTGGTGGATCTCATCAGCCAGGGTGCAGTTATTGGTAGAGGCAATGTCAGAGAGAACTGCTTACGAAGGAAGTTCATAATGCAGTTTCTCTTGGTTTCTTCAGGGAGATTGGCTGGAAGCCGAGGCAGAACTATCTTCCGGTGGAAGTTGCGGTGGCAACCGCACTTAGAGCAATAAAACGCTTCCCTTGTTTGGTTGCGATCTCCACCGACAGCAGCTCCATTTCTGACAAACTTCTCACAACCGTCAACGATGTTACCTCCAATGGAAGATATATAGTTTCGCCTGCACTCCATGTACAGGGGAGGCGCAGCTCCTCCGCGATTGGTCCCAGGGAGGGATGAATTGGGTCGTGACGGCGGAAGAGCGCCATTAGAAGCTGCATTGGTCTGATCAATGTTGCTTGATTTTTCCATGAAGAGAGAGAAGAGAGTGTGAGCAGAGAGACAGAGAAGTGACGAATAGTGATGTGTCTAGCTACCAAATGAAACGGCTGGTTTTGAGTTTTGGCTATATTTGCAATGATAAAATAAAGAAAAATAAATAAATTATTTTTAAAAAGTTGTTGAGAGTTAAAGTAAGATTCTTTGCTAGAAAGATGACAGGTTGGTGGCATTGGAGCTAGGACGTGTCCTAATAAATTGTCCTCTATTGCATGGGACGTTGAAGCTCTTGGATTTGCTGGATTTTAACTTCTTCTGGCCAAAGCAAAGATAATCCATCAATATTCATGTTGTGAAAGGAAATTTATCCAAATATAGCTTGAAAAATGAAACGCCTAAAAATCCACCCTCAAATCCTCAATTGCATATATATAAGTATGGTTTTCATACCTCTCACTATAGTTTACCCTAATTGGCCTTAATTTAAAACTTCCTCTCAAATTTATTATATGTGTTTTCTAATTAATATTTACTCCAAATTTTTTGCTTCCCATCTCTCCTTTCTCTCTTATCGTAATTCTTTCTTCTATTTGCAATTTATGCATGTAGTTGTAGACCCTTAATTATAGTACCTTTTTTTTAAAGTTCAATTCCGATAATATAGATTAATTGGTTTAGTCGATTAATAGTTTAATACTCCATTAATATAGAGATTAAGTTTTGTCGATTTGTTATGTATCTCCTTTTGTCGTCATATATATCATTATTCATTAATCTTGAGGTAAAATTCATTTTTGTCGATTTATGTGTATCTTTCTTTTGTCGTCACACATATTATTCTTCATTAATTTTGAGGTAAAGTTCATTTTTGTGGATTTATGTATATCTTTCAAAAAAAATTCATTTTTGTCGATTTATGTGTATCTTTCTTTTGTCGTCACACATATCATTTTTCATTAATTTTGAGGTAAAGTTCATTTTTGTCGATTTATGTATATCTTTCTTTTGTTATCCAAAAAAAAATGTATATCTTTCTTTTGTCGTTACACATATCATTCTTCATTAATTTTGAGGTAAAGTTCATTTTTGTCGATTTATCATTTTTGTCGATTTATGTGTATCTTTCTTTTGTCGTCACACATATCATTCTTCATTAATTTTGAGGTAAAGTTCATTTTTGTCGATTTATGTATATCTTTAAAAAAATTCATTTTTGTCGATTTATGTGTATCTTTCTTTTGTCGTCACACATATCATTTTTCATTAATTTTGAGGTAAAGTTCATTTTTGTCGATTTATGTATATCTTTCTTTTGTTATCCAAAAAAAAATGTATATCTTTCTTTTGTCGTTACACATATCATTTTTCATTAATTTTGAGGTAAAATTCATTTTTTGTCGATTTCGTGTGCATGTCTTCTTTTTGTCATCACACATATCATTATTAATCATTAATTTTCTTATCGATTTCATATGTGTATCTTCCTTTTGTCGTCACACATATCATTATATTAATCATTAATTTTCATGTATATCTTCCTTTTGTCGTCACATATAACATTATATTAATCATTAATTTTCTTGTCGATTTCGTATGCATATCTTCGTTTTGTCGTCACACATATTATTATTAATCCTTGCACATATATATTGTTTTTAACTACTTTTCAATGGTATATATTCATCAATTTGTTGATAATACATTTTCAATATACCATGCCTATATTTAATGCTATATATACAACAATTGTAAGCTATTTCATTTTAGCCCTTATTTCCCAAAATTTTGCCCTTTCAATAATATGTTTCCTTTTTTTTTTGTAAATTGGTTATGTTATTTCTAATATTTCTCGTCATGTAGTTAGAATTTTTTAAAAGGCTTTTGCTTAATTACATTTAATTTCTTTTTTCAATTATATATGTGTGTGTGTATGCACATAATATACTATATGTTTGAAAATATCACAAAAAAAATCAATTATTATTTAGCAAAAGCATTACCCGTTTCAATACTTTTCTTTTAAACTTTATTCTATTTTATTTTGTCCATGCACTGTTAGTGAAGTTTAGTAATATTTTTTTATAATGATAGAAATAAATTTCGAATATATATAGAAAGTATAGGAAAATATCAAAAGAATCAAATA
>AWWV01011039.1:85000-91627 GCA_001974805.1 Corchorus capsularis
AATACATACAGTGCCCTAATAGAAAGGGTCAATCAGGGTAAGGGTGGTAAATAACCAGCACCATTTATTCAGTATGTGTGTCTGCTCTAGTCTTCGTATTCTGTCTCTTCATCGTCATCTTCATTGTTTTCCCCATACCTCCATCCATCCTCTACATTCTCACGGTCTTCCTCAGTTTCCTCACTATCCTCTTCCTCATATACTTCCTCTTTGACTGGCCATTGTTTTTTAGGTACAGGCAAAGAGGCAGCAGCAGGACTTGAGCCTTTCTGCCGTGCAATTTTGGCAGGGGGCATCTTCACATTAGGCTTTGCCCGGCTTTGTTGTTTCTGACTTTTCCCATTGACTCGCTTCCCAGCATAAGCATCTTGATCGCTGGCTTCGTCCATCTCATTGTCAACATTAGCTGTGGCATTCTCCACATTCTCATCCGACATATGACCAGGATGCTCTCTCCTTAAATGGAGTTTTAGTTTGTATTCATGTATGTAAGCCTTTTCACAACCATCATAAGGGCAAGCATAAGGGCGATCAGATGATGCAGAGCCATACGCACCCCCAGTGGACTTGGGAGTTTTAGTTATCTTCTCTGGAGGTGGTGTGACATACTTTGGCGCATCTGGTGTCGCGTTCTATCGAATGCAAGGATGAAATTTAGATTACATCCAACATCTTGCAGTTAATAAAATAACATAAATGCTATGTTCTAAGAAAGATTATGACTGGTATGACTAACCTTTTCATGGTGGGATGAAATGTGGTTTTTCAGCTTGTACTCGTGAGCATATCTCTTTCCACAATCTGGATATGGACAGATATGATAATTTTCTTGTGAATGGGTTTTCATGTGTGACCTCAGGTTGAAATCCAAGGAGAATGCCTGTTGTTCTCATATTTAAATCAGTCGATACAAATATAAAGGCAAGCAAATTAATCATGTATTCCCATGCACATGCAAACAATTAAAGAAGGAAGCACCTAAAGCAAAAACAATAGCCACTGCAAACCTAAGCAGCATGCATAAAGCAAAGCTATGGCTATAAAATCACAAGCGATGCACCCAAAAGTAAGAGAATATACCCTAAGCAGGTAATAGAACAATCGTGTAACTATAAAACGATTAACAATGTGAGATAGATTTATCACCTTACCACAGCCTTCATGTGGGCATATAAAAGCTCTTTCTCCAGTGTGAATGAGAAAGTGTCGTTTCAGTTTTGAACTATCCAAAAATTTCTGCAACAGTAACAAAAAGTATACCATATTAACAAGACAAAAAAATATGGCAATACATAGTTCTGAAGCAAGCCCAAATCAAAGTGCTTCCTATGTTCCATTTACTCTCAGGATATTCTCATAAAGTCTCTCATTGTTTGCATCAAAAGTAGGAAGTGTTGAACCACTTACCTTCCCACAACCCTCCCAATGACAAACATATTGTCTCTCTCCATGAATGTGAGAATGCTTTCTCAAGGCACCAGCATCAATGAAGGTCTTTCCACAGCCTTCATAGCTGCAAAGGAAAAGAACTTCAGTAGTAGGCTCTGGTTCAGGCTCTGGTGCTTCAGGCTCTTTCTCCTTCTCTTTTAATGCCTTCAAGGTGTTTTCTAAACAAAACAATTGGGTTAGGAGGGTTAGGCAGGACAAATCTATAAAAATGAAAATACCAAAAAGATAACCCTTCTACAGCTTCTCCCTACCACGATATAATGATCTATAGTCTTGCAGTCAAAATAAATTCAGAACATATATATATACTAAACTAAAAATAAAGTGTCTTAGAAAAAGAAAGCCAAAAAATACATTGCAAAAGGAATAACCTCTCACAAGCAAACTTCAACATCATATACGATAAGTACAATTCTTTTCTCTTAACAAACTCATAAGGCATAACAATAAGACCTTCAGATTACTCTCTCTGTTTCAATTTCAAAGCAATGCACCACCTAAAGCCTATGTGCAGGCAATGTATACCTTTACATTGATAAAAAAGCAAAAGAATTGAGGAGCCAATCATGAATCAGTATCAGACATAACAAAGACAGAACTAAAAGAAGATAGAGGCATAGAACTCACCATTTACCCACTTCAAAATCATGCACTTTCCACCCGTTGCTACAACATCTTGGGGAACCCTAAACAAAATTAAGGCCAAATCATTCACATTGCCGATAATACAAAATCAAAAGTTGGATTCTAAATAATGTCAAAATCTTGCTTAAGAAATTTAATGTTCCACTATGCTAGAAATCAAAGCAAACTGAGCCCGCTTTACTAAGAAGTACCGAATAAATATTCCACAGTTAGTTCAAAAAGGGATCAAAAAGACTTGAATTGTTAAATAATCAGTGCCAAAGAAAACAAGGAAATATCAAATAAATAAAAGAAGAGGTCAAATTTACCATTCTTTGAACCATTTAACAGCGGGAGCTTTGGATTTGAAAATTGGGCGTCTCTCGAAAAGATTATGAGGGAACTGCATCTCCATCTAATGCCTCAATGATTACTTGCAATGCTGCAATTAGTGTTTATTTCATCTATATGGAAAAAAAAGTAATCGTAAATTTACAATAAGGAATTTTATATGGTTAAGGTAAGGGTTAGGGTTTCGACTCCATAAGAAGAGAAAATTTGGGGAAAGAGAAAGAGGAAAAAGAGATATGGCCTCACGGCTTCGGAGCCAGCCAGTGTATGTATCCCATTCGTAAGTCGGTCTCCAAGTCCTTGTCTCAAGAAGACTCTGCAACTTCCTTGAACTCGAACCAGAGTGGACCCGAATGGCCTTCAGTCCAACCATGCGGGTTTACTTTTGGGCCTCGCCATGGCCGACTTCTGTTCTTTCGCCTCAAATGGCCCACTTCTGTTCTGCCTTAACCCGTTAATAAGTACTATATTTTCTTTTTCTTTTTCCTTTCATTTGTTTGATTTTTGATTTTTCATAAGGGAAAAAGTTTAGTCAACTCTGACTTGAGAGATCACTAAACATTTTATTTGTGCTTTTTTTTGTAATCTTTTTATTATTTTTTGGCACTACTAGAAATTATAAATAGCCTAGCCTTTTTCCTTTTAAATTGCATAAAGTTTTATTAAAAATGGATTTGGGGGTGTATATATATAAAAGAAGTGCTATCTATGTGTGGCTTAAGTTAGGACTATATACAAATTAAATTCTAAAACTTGTAAGAAAAATACAGTTACTAGTGCTAATCTTTGTGTAAAGTTTCTAAATAAAAAAAGATTGCTATATCAAGTTGAAATTAGATAACTTTAGTGAAACACATCATATCATATATATATGAATGACAAACCAACAACTTTCAATTTGAGATGATGAGTGGTGTAATTAAATATATCCATTTAAGTTCTTAAGTAGCAAAAAAAAATCCATTTAAGTTCCACACTTTACCATATGTATTGACTAAAGATTGAGGAAATCATGTGATGTGTAAATTCGATTCCCATCTCCTTATAAACCAACATATCTCCATTCAATTCATTTCATATAGCATAATCAAACAAATCAAAGGGTAACTTTAAATTGGGTTTGTAAATTAATTAGCTTAATGATCAATTTCCCCTCCGAACTTTTAATTTAGAATTCTTCGTTTCATAAATTATCAAAATCGAGACAATTTTTCATACGGCCAAAAAACGCTAACATGACATGACATGGCATTAATGTCATGTTAGTATTTTTTGGGCTGCGTAATAGAGCCTTTGACGGCAAAGAAGAAATGTTGTCTCGATTTTGATAGTTTAAGAGGTGAAAGTCTCGAATTAAAAGTTCATGAAAAAAATGTTCCTTTTAATGAAAGTTTAGGGAAGAAAATGGACATTATGCCTAAATTAATTTATGCTTCTCCAAAAATGCAAATGTGATTAATTCATTCTTCTCTCTTGCTTACTAAGGTAGCTCTTCTTCAGCTACTTAAAGTCTTATCACAAGAGTAGGTAGGGAGTTTAACTGTTTAAGTTTGTGTGATAGTATTAAATTGCGAATCAAATTGTTACCTATTATGAGTAGAAAAACCAAAGCAAAAGAAAACACAAGTGTTTAATTTTCCATTTGGCGTTGGCCTCTTTCACACACTCTTACGTGTGTAGAGATTTCATCTCCTTCCCCAAGTAATCCCTACACTATAATACTAAATCAATTTATTAATCCATTCTTACATACTGACAGTAGCTAGCTTGTTAACATATATTTTTATTAAATTAGAGCATTAGGGTTCATATTTCAAGTCCCTTGACCCACTTTTATTGATCCTCATGCATTTTTTAATTTGTGATTATATCATCAAAGGGAGTAAATGTCCCAAAAATATTGTACAATACATAAAGAGGCCAAAACTATGCATATTTCAAAATGCCAATGTCCCCTAGAATAAAAGGAAATTAATTAAAGAAAAAAAGCAGAAAGAAAAAGAAAGTGAAGTATAAACATCATGGACATCAACAAAGGAATGACAGGGCATCAAACAAAGCTTTCTTATATTCTCTGCCCACCAACTTTTTGGGAATCTTCTGTTTGGAATGCATGTTTTTTGATTAAAAACCCTGCATTATATATCGACAGAAGAAAAGCATAAACCAACCCTTGACCCACTCACAAATATCGAGTCATCAACTCAGTTTTAACTCATTCCAAATTATCAAACATCTGCCAATAATATCTCCTTTACCAACATTGTTTTCCTTCTCGACACATCGCTATTAACAATATGATCCCCTGCAGCAGCTTGGTGGGTTTTGGCCCTCCTCCATTGTTGTCGACTTGTCAATTTTCGCCGCTTCCTCGTAATTAAAATCAAGCTCTGCAACAAACTAGTCCAAGCAGTAATATTATAACTTCTGACTCGTTCAATCGAATAAGAATAACTCTCCATTTCCATGATTATTTCTCCAATTGAAGGACGGCGCTCTTCATTCTCTGACAAACAACGTGATGCCACGCTTAATATTCTCCTTATCATGCCTTCCATATTGTACGTTGGAAATGGAACTCTGGGGTCGCACACTTCCACTATCCTCTGTTTTTCGACTAATGGAATTGCCCATTCAACGATTGACGCCGGTGCTTTTGATACATCAATCACTTTTCTACCGCTAATGATTTCTAACAAAACAACCCCTAAACTAAACACGTCGTTTTTAGTGCTTAGTTTATTTGGAGCTGTGTAACAAGGGTCCAAGTACCCAATTGTACCCGCTGGTTGAATCGTCGACGAGTCTTCGGCCGGCGAGATTGCGAGTCCGAAATCAGCCAGCTTCGCACTCCAACTTAAATCAAACAAGATATTTGCGGATTTAATATCTCTATGGATGACCAGAGGATTGCCTTCATGGAGGAACTGAACCGCCCTCGCGATTTGCATAACGATCTCTATACGTTTAGGCCACGGTGGCGGAGTGGCGGCGACGTGTAACAAATCATGCAAAGAACCATTAGGCATCAACTCCATAACCAAAAGCTTGTCGTTGGATTTGGCTGAGCCGTGAGTGGCAGAACCCAGAAAGCTTATGATGTTGGAACTTTCACGTAAGGAAGACAATATGGATATTTCGTTGTCTAGCTTCTTCATGTTGTCGCGTTGTTGTGATTCAACGCCAATGTTGATGGATGATCTTTTAATGGCTACTACTCTGTTTTCTGAAAGATTGCCTTCGTAGACTGATCCATGGCTGCCTTTGCCTATGAGTTTTGATGGAGAGAAACTTTGGGTCGCTTTTACCAGCTCTTCATAATCAAACTCCGCCATTTTTTTCTTCTTTTTGGTGTTGATCGCCTTGAGAGAGAAGACTCACAGGGGAAACAGAGTTCTGTTTGGTTGGAGGGAAAATGCTTTTCTTGGGGGTTGATTCGTGAATATTATTATGTAAAGGAAAAGCAGAGGGGGTTGGAAGGCAGAGGAATAAAGGGGCTTTGGGGGGCATGAAAAAGGAAAATTATAATGGAGGAATTATTGAGAGGAGAAAAAGTAAAAGGAAGAGAATGAAGAAGTCGAAGAAAAAGTAAAAGGAAGTCCTAGTTAAAAGAGAAGTCTTCTGACGAGGAGGGGATCACTTGCTGCTCCATTAGCTGCTTGTTGGTCCCTCCTCCTCCATTGCCTTTCTTTTTTCTTTAATTTATTTGTCAATATTTAATTTAATAAATGAATGTATATAGACTATAGTAGAAATAGATTAATAGAATAATTGATGATGCAAACAATATTGTTTTGTTATTCCATATATATTTAAAAAAGTTTGTATATATTAACAAATGGATTTTATTTTATATATCTTGAGTAGTTTTTTTTTTTTGGCAATATATCTTGAGTAGTTTTGATCATAAGGATTTGTTTATTTATTTACTTGAGATAAAGCATGTAATGCAATCATGTTTGTCAAGCCTAATAAAAAAATTAGATCATTTATAATTGTTCTTGTTTAAAGTACTATTGGTTGGATATTAATCATCATAATTAAGATATGATATAATGCTATACTGAGTACTAATAGAATTTTAAACAGATATATGTACATTAAAAAAAACAGGGTTTCTTGATTAAACTAAAATAAATTGAAGCATATATATAATTAGTAATTATTATCCTGTTTTATTTCACCAAAAAAAATTATTATCCT